>JAUCBJ010006898.1:0-34180 GCA_032718475.1 Nemertoderma westbladi | reverse complement strand
AACAAGCCTGATGCCCACATCGTTAAGGGAATTGTGAGGGAACTCTTGGAGACTCTATATCCAATACCGTCCCAGTTTGAACTGTTGCATCACTAGGAAATGCAAATTGAAATTGGTTTGCGGTAATCGACTCTAGAACAGTTACATCGATAAAATCCGTAATGACATACTCAACGTCACTAAGGCCTAGGGTGCTAGGGTTACTGTAGCTCGGGTTATTAAATTTATTTGGTCTAGTTATACCCGACGCACTTTCAGGGTTCAAGAATTCTAAAAAATTACCACCAATGAAACCTGGTGATATAATTAATAACTATTTACATCATTGTGTGCAAGTAATACTTTGCACTCGAGTTTATTTATGTACCGAGCGAGCGCAGCGAGGGAGGTTTACTTAACTAAACGAGGGTGTTTAACACTGAAAAGTGACCTTTGGACACAGTGATGTATGTAATTTTGTTATATTATGTCAACTTATCAGCGTTCGGTATGTGAAGAAAGGATTTTATTGATACTCATTTATACATTTTAATCATTGTACTATATCGAATATAATATAAGTGAAATTTATTAACAGGTACCGGTTCACAGAATTAATTATACATTTAAATCGAATTAAAGTTTATTGTTGTTATCTCCTGCATGGATGTGATATATCGTTAATCTATCATGACATTGTTCGACTGAAGCAAACTTAGTCTCTACTACTACATACTAGGATCGGCATGCTGCATTACAGCTGCATTTTTAAGAATGCTGTGCCGGCTTGTCAACAAAATTGCACCGCCACAACTCCCTATCACCCATGACATTTGCTAGATCATCCGCATCTTTAAGGCCAGTGTCCTTTAAGATGCGTCTCAAGAAAGTCATGGGCTGTCCACCATGCTTATTCACTCCATGAGGCTGCCAAAGTACAAGATTATGCACTGGCTGGTCCTCACGGCGAAAGCAATGTCCTGCAAAGCGGAGGCGATTTTGTTCTAGTGTCAAGCTTGGGGGAACCAATGAGACACCTCCAATGTTATATAGTGTCTGGTTGGAGATGTGTGCATTGTACTTGACACAATGTACCCGGCGTAGCATTCTTGTGAATGTGCCATCCAGAGATTTGGTGTCCTCAGCAGTTAGAGCCCAGCATGGACTCCCGTAGAGGAGTACTGGAACTACTGCTGCTCTAAATAATCGGACCTTAAGTTTCCGATTAATTCTATGTGACTTCCAAATCCTGGAAAGCCTATTCAAGGCTGCCCATGCCTTTCCCTTACGTATTCGAAGGTCCTCACCTGACTTCCGGATCCATGATCCCAGGTAACAGAAGTCGTCCACATGCTCAAGCATACCATCCTTTGAGCTTATGCTCATCCGATCAGAGACTTGCTGAGGACTTTCAAAGTTAACTGTCAGAATTTTGGTCTTTCTGGAGTTAATAAAAAGACCAACACTAGAAGCAGCATGTTCTAATGAGCTGAGGAGCCGCTGGGCTCCCTCTAATGATTCTGAGAGTACTCCTAAGTCATCAGCAAAGTCTAGATCAGTTAGGTACTTGGCAGGATTTCCTCGACTTCTGGAGCCAGTAGGTGGAGTTATCATCACCCCATCATCATTATGATGATCTAAGGACATGCGTAGAACATAGTCAACCACAATAATGAACAAGAATGGTGCAAGTGTGTCTCCCTGGAGGACGCCCCATAACACTTCAAATGGTTCTGTGTCACCGTCAACAGTAGACACAAATGTTGTCGAACCATCGTATACTGATCTGATTGCTGCAATAATTTCATCAGGAATCCCATATAATGAAAGTATGCTGAACATACGTGAGCGAGAGACTGAATCAAAGGCCTTGAAGAAGTCAACAAAGATATCAGCCAGATGCCTGTCTTTCTTTTTTGATAACTCTTCAATTATTCGTCTAAGTGCCAAAATGGGCTCCATGGTCCCACGACCTTTACGAAACCCATTCTGATTTCCACGGAGCAGTCTCTCAATGGGATCCCTGATGCGATTTAATAGATTTCTATTGTATAGCTTTGCAGCAATCGAGATCAATGAGATTCCGGGAAAAGAACCATAGAGTGTTAGGTTGCCCTTCTTGGGAACTGGCACCAACTTATTTGTTTTCATTTCTTGTGGGACTCTTGTTGTTCGGTACATGTCTACTATGATGGGATAGATGAACTTTAAACACTCAGGTATTTTAAAGACCTCAGGGGGAACACCATCTACTCAACTGTCACGATTGGTCTTAATGCTCTTTGAGGCAGCCTTCACTTTTACTTTGAAGCACACTTTTACTTCTATAAAGCTATTAGGCAATACCCGTCATTATTGAGGAGGTTTTCAAAGTGGGCCTTCCAACCATTGAGGCGATCAGCTGGTGATTCAGCCTTAACCTTGGTGGTTGGTTGGCTTTTCCGACCAGTAAGCAAGTTGATCGATTTCCATGCCTGGGATGATTGCCTGCTGTCGTCAGCATCATTGATGGCATCAACCTGTTGGGTTATTAGCTCCTGTAGATTAACAGAGTACTGCCTGTTCAGGGACCTAGATGCAGCCTTAACTGCATTCTTGGCCGCTGTAGTCTGTTTGAGTCGGGACTCTTTCTGCGCCTTATAAAGGTCATTTCGGCACTTCTGAATTTTGTTGTCAGTCCAGGGGGCCCTTTACCTGTTTCGAGGGTATACAGGAACTGTTTACAGGAACTGTTTCCGTCTGTGTCCGTTCAGCTTTACTGAACACTGTCGCCATTTTCTTTGGTCATTTTAGTGTCTTCTACTGGACGTTTCGTCATAATAGATTACAAGTACACGTTAAACAATTTATTATCTACATACAGTAACTTCAGTCTTGATGTGAAAATGTGTGAAAGTGAAAACCTTCTCCCATTTCGTTGTTTATACTGCTTTTTTGCTAATACTTGGCAGAGTTCTACTACACCATAGACTGCATGTTTGGGGAGGCGCTAGAACCAGTCTGCATTTCTCCAGTCTACCGCTAGGGGGCCAAATGTCTGAAAGTGAAAACCTTATCCCATTTCAATGTTTATATTCCCATTTCGATGTTTATAATGCTTTTAGGCTGATACTTGTCAGAGGTCTACTACACCATAGACTACGTGTTTGTGTATAACTCTGACCAATCTGCAATTCCTTAGTCTGCCGCCAGAGAGTGAAATGTCTGAAAGTGAAAACCTTATCCCATTTCGTTATTAATAATGTTATTAATAATGTGGCATCGCATTGCTATGTAACGTGTACAAAATCCTAACTGGTATAATAGCTAAGAGGTTACTCAAAACCTTACGAGAAAAAATCCCAATCGAACAATATGGATTCCTGCCAGGACGTAGCACCAGGCAACCTCTCGAGCAACTCATAAAGGACATCAAGGGTAATATACAAACCAGGCCAGTCTATGCCTGTTTTGTGGATTTCCGCAAGGCATTTGACTCGGTACCACGAAACCGGCTAATCAGCAAACTGAAATCTCAATTTGGTTTGAAAGGTCGCCTTATCGAATTTATTAAATTACTACTAGCACCAAATTTTATTATTGTTTACGATGGCCTGCGAAAATCTAACCCCATCAAACAAATCCGTGGCTTACTACAAGGCGATTCCCTTAGCCCCATTCTGTTTATACTATACATCGCTGACCTTGTTGGGGCCCTCAAGTTGGCGTCTGTACTGTTGATAATTCTATTTTATGCAGATGACCTTCTTGTATACTCCCACTCTAAGGAAGCCATTCAGACAGCACTCGATTCTCTTTCCAAATGGTCCAATGCGAATGGATAAAAAGTAAACTTAAAAAGACAGCCGTAATAAAATTCCGCCGTGGTGGTAGGCTCAGCAAAGCAGACAAATTCAACTATAATGGTGAATCCGTCTCCATGGCAACATCCTACACATACCTATGGGTTACACTGCAACCAACACTGGTTTTTACTAAACACACTACGAATGTTTGTTGTAAAGCGACTATGGCCATACACAACATTAAAAATCCTAGAGTACTGTCCCTTAAAACAGCAGTCTCGATTTTTCGTATTAAAATAATGCCCATCTTGACATACAACATTACTGTATTTTGGGAATATCTATCTACCGCTAACCTGCACAGTTTGGACCGCGTTAAGGCGTCATTTCTTAAAAAGACACTTGGTGTACATAAAAACACTTTAAATCGTCTTGTTTTTGCAATGTGCAAGGAGAATTACCTTGTAGAAGATATTGCAACACAGTTCCATCTCCCTGACACCGACGCACTGCGCCAATACCGTGCTGAAGTCGCAACAAAAATCGACGACATCCCTCACGACTTCTGGACTTCACCAGCCTTCCAGTCGCGAGGGTGGACCGTTGCTATGAATAAATTGCGTCACGTAACTACGAGAGTGTCTATACACGGTTTTCACCATAAAATCTGCAAAACTCAGGGCTTTCACTCCCCTTGTGCCTCGTGCCGCTGTAATCTTTGTGATAACGTTGCCCCCTTGTACCACCTACTAAACTGCCCACAAAACGCCCAGCCAATCAGAGTGTGGGCCGCCTCAGACTGAATAATATGCTAGACTCATACCATTTTAATTAATTAATCTATTTATATTATGAATTCGAATTTCAATTATATATTGTTTTATTGTTTATATATATTTTACTGTGCCATACCAGGCGTAATTAAATTAAATTCATTAAATAATGTTTTGGGTTGGCACTAGGCAGATATGTATTACACCATAAGGTGTGTGTCTGGGGAGGACCCGAACTGCCTGCAGCAGTTCTCCACTCGAACACTGAACGTTATTATAGAACTCAAATATAACATTCGAGAACATTTTTTGGAAACTTTGAATTTTCCTCCTGGGACACGATAAAAACAAGTAGTGGAAATTTGATAATGAAAAAATCACCACGAAATTAAATTGATTATATGACCATATGGGTTTTTGGGATGCTGATCACAAATATGACACTGAAAAATATCGCACCTTGTTGATTAATAATTACGAAACAGGTGTATAATATATTATATCACGATGCCACTATATCCAACAATGTATCCAATTGGGCGACCCACATTCGGGATTGTTTGACCAATCTGGGAATGAGTTGGGCTTGGGTAAGCCGAAGGGTGGAAAATGAGCGACAATTCCTAGATAATGCCAAGCGTATTATATGGGACCAATTTATCCAGGGATGGCGGCATTCTATTCAAAATTCACGAAAATGAAGATTATACGTTAAGACAAATTTTGGAACTGAAAAGTACTTAAACAGCGTGGCAGACGCCCCACAGCTTAGGATCGCGATAGCACGCTTGCGCTCAAAGTCACATAGCCTCCAAATTGAGATGGGTAGATGGGCTAGGCCTCGGCAGGAAATTGATGAAAGGTTATGTCCAGTGTCTAAGAGTGGCGAGGTTGAGGACGCATTCCATTTTACCCTGGTTTGGTCTGCTTATGCCGAAGCAAGAATTAGAGGAGGTGGAAAATTTCTACCACAATCTACAAGCAGCTACTGATGGAGTGGATCAGCATGCATTCTTAACATACATGGGAGACTTTCATGCAAGTCTGCCTCAATCACCTACATCGCCCTGGGTCTATAGCAATAGTGTTAACCGAAATTCCGTCCATCGTAAGGATTTTATCTCTGGAAATGGATTGTTTTCGGCTGGAACCCATTTCAAGAAGCGAACTGGAAAGCTCATAGTGGACCCAGTGGTCACAAGTTCCAAATAGACTATATTCTGTTTCGTAGGAAATACAGGAGCTCTATACAAGACTGTAATGCATTTACACTTCGACCCTTCTCCAGTGATCACCGCCTTATTGTGGCCAAGGTAAGACTTAGTCTGCGTGCTAGCAGAACAACGAAATCTGCCTTGCCGCGGCATGACTGGTCCTCTCTGTTGCAACAGCCAAGTGTGAGATCTAGCTTCACACTACAGCTGATCAACAGGTATGAGGTTCTTGCCTCTGAGGCGGCAGATCACTGTGAGGGCTATACTGCCTTCACAGAAGCAGTTAATTTAGCAGCTGCAGAAACAGTTCCTGTATAGTATACCCTCGAAACAGGAAAATTTTTGTTGTCAGTCCAGGGGGCCCCCTGGACTGACAACAAAATTCAGAAGTGCCAAAATGACCTCTATAAGGCGCAAAAAGAGTCCCGACTCAAACAGACTACAGCGGCCAAGAATGCAGTTAAGGCTGCATCTAGGTCCCTGAACAGGCAGTACTCTGTTAATCTACAGAACCTAATAAACCAACAGGTTGATGCCATCAATGATGCTGACGACAGCAGGCAATCATCCCAGGCATGGCAATCGACCAACTTGCTTACTGGGCGGAAAAGCCAACCAACCACCAAGGTTAAGGCAGAATCACCAGCAGAGCACCTCAATGGTTGGAAGGCCCACTTTGAAAAGGTTCTCAATAATGACAGGGTATTGCCTGATAACTTTATAGAAGTAAAAGTGTCTGAGTCTGTACTCCCAGATATTCCCATTGGCGATATCTCCTTTGCAGAAGTGAAGGCTGCTGCAAAGAGCATTAAGACCAATCGTGCCAGTGGAGTAGATGGTGTTCCCCCTGAGGTCTTTAAAATACCTGAGTGTTTAAAGCTCAGCTATCCCATCATAGTAGACATGTACCGAACAACAAGAGTCCCACAAGAAATGAAAACAAATAAGTTGGTGCCAGTTCCCAAGAAGGGCAACCTAACACTCTATGGTTCTTTTCGGGGAATCTCATTGATCTCGATTGCTGCAAAGCTATACAATAGGATTCTATTAAATCGCATCAGGGATCCCATTGAGAGACTGCTCCGTGGAAATCAGAATGGGTTCCGTAAAGGTCGTGGGACCATGGAGCCCATTTTGGCACTTAGAAGAATAATTGAAGAGTTATCAAAAAAGAAAGACAGGCATCTGGCTGATATCTTTGTTGACTTCTTCAAGGCCATTGATTCAGTCTCTCGCTCACTTATGTTCAGCATACTTTCATTATATGGGATTCCTGATTATATTATTGCAGCAATTAGATCAGTATACGATGGTTCGACAACGAGACCAACGGCTCCTCAGCTCATTAGAACAGGCTGCTTCCAGTGTTGGTCTTTTTATTAACTCCAGAAAGACCAAAATTTTGACAGTTAACTTTGAAAGTCCTCAGCAAGTCTCTGATCGGATGAGCATAAGCTCAAAGGATGGTATGCTTGAGCATGTGGACGACTTCTGTTACCTGGGATCATGGATCCGGAAGTCAGGTGAGGACCTTCGACTACTTAAGGGAAAGGCATGGGCAGCCTTGAATAGGCTTTCCATAATTTGGAAGTCACCGAGAATTAATCGGAAACTTAAGTTCCGATTATTTAGAGCAACAGTAGTTCCAGTACTCCTCCATGGGAGTCCATGCTGGGCTCTAACTGCTGAGGATACCAAATCCCTGGATGGCACATTCACAAGAATGCTACGCCGGGTTCATTGTGTCAAGTACAATGCACACATCTCCAACCAGACACTATATAACATTGGAGGTGTCTCATTGGTTCCCCCAAGCTTGACACTAGAACAAAATCGCCTCCGCTTTGCAGGACTTTGCTTTCGCCGTGAGGACCAACCAGTGCATAATCTTGTACTTTGGCAGCCTCATGGAGTGAATAAGCATGGTGGACAGCCCATGACTTTCTTGAGACGCATCTTAAAGGACACTGGCCTTGAAGATGCGGATGATCTAGCAAATGTCATGGGTGATAGGGAGTTGTGGCTGCGCAATTTTGTCGACAAGCCGGCACAGCATTCTTAAAAATGCAGCTGCAATGCAGCATGCCGATCCTATTAGTAGGCCTAGTAGTAAGAAGTAAATTCTTACCTGTGATTATGTGTCACTCTCCACGTATTAATATATTCCATTCACTTTTGTCATCAAAATCGGAAGCAATAATCATAAATTTTGGCATTTTTGTATATAAAGCAATGGCAATAAGGTCCTCCATAATAGGATGCTGATAATCTCTGTTATAAAAACTATTAGTATCCCATACAATATGCATACCCATATATTACACGTTCGTGGGTCCCTCGCGCAGCACGAGAGCCTATTTTAGAAAGTACATTATACAAATCTCTACCAGATATAAGAAAACTGTCTTTCCTAAAATATATATGAGTGAATGCGATGCTATCAGTTTGTGATAAACTAGTTGTAAAAATAGAGATCCATTTCAGTTTGCCCTTACACACTTTAAATGTTATTTGTAAACCTTCTAAGGGCTATTTAAGTTAAGTATGACATTTTAAATTTACAGTACTCTTCTCCTTCATTAGCCTCGTTGCGCTCGATCTGTTTTGTCTTAAAATAATTTTCCTAAACGGAGAATAACGACCGTAATAACTATGCAAAGTCTTGAAACTGTGAGAGTAACTGCTGGATGATTTATGGCAGAGGGATACTCGTATCCACAAACACTTTGCGTTCGTTCGTTTTTGACCAAACCTCCGATTCTTTCTAAACTTTTGCCGGACTAAATACGTACCAAATTTTGTTTAATTTCATCAAGAAATAACTGAGTTATTAGCGATCAAAAATATACGACGACGACGACAGACCACTCGTTAATGGCACCCATATGCTAAGGCTTCGCTCACTTCGTGGCTCGCCCCACACTTTATTACCTATCTTTGCAGTATTTTGGTGCTTATTTTATGTTATTAATGCGGTTCCGGTTCGTAAAAGTTTGCTAGTAATTAAGTGCTTGTAGGTCTATAACTAGTGACGGTGATGGGTTTTGTTCTTATATTTCTTTTGTGCAATTTACAACAATAGCATTAGGTTGCTTGTTGGAGTTTGTATGATTACAATATAATAATAATGATTAATTAAGGCAATTATAGATACCTGTCAATAATTGTGAGGCACGGAAAATTGATAAAAAAAGATTGGTTACATTTCATCGAGGATTGTTCGGGTTATTAATGTTTAAAGTTGGACACGACAGGTTGATTAATGGTACCCTACGCTAAGGGCCACCATACTTTGTGGTTCGCTCCACATCAAACTGAAACTATTTAGGCCTTCTAATAAATCACTGAAACATTTATGTCCGAAGCACCTGTCTATTCCTGAATCCTTGTAACGCAAGCTTTCTATTGATTGTTAATAGTTTTAAAATAATAAAATTAATTAAAATCTTAAAAAAATTACGATTAATGAGAAGAATGGCAATGATACGGAGGGTGCGAATTCGCGAAAGACACTCTAACTCAGTAGGAATAATATCAAAAACAAGCTAGCCAGCGAGAGCTGGCAAAATGGACGGATCCCTTGCTATCAATATTGTTGTAATAAATTACGCGCCTATGCAGGGAAGCCTAATAACGAAAAATGCAAAACGATACATTGGGCAAAGTACCGTCTGTACAATGCAATTATTATTTTATTGTTAGTTGTAATGAATTACGAGCATAAGCAGGACAGCCTAATAAGCAATAACGCATTGAGAACCCAATAGTTGTGGGGCGAGCCACGAAGTGAGTGAGCCTTAGCGTAGTGGTACCATTAATCAACCTGTCGTTCTGTCGTTCTGTCGTTCTGTCGTTCTGTCGTGTTCAATTTTAAACGTTAATAACTCAGCCAATCTTTGATGAAATCTATCCAAACTTGGTACACATGTTGTTTGGCAAAAGTTTAGAAATTTTCCAAGTAGAATTTCCGTGTGGCCTTCGAGAAGCTAAGATAATAGCAGTTAATTAGTTAATTAAGTTGATTACGGTGAAAACACCATTTTCAACCTGCCTTTTAAAGGAAATTAATTGTTTTACAGTATAAGATTTAAATAATTATAATTAAAAATTATACAGATGTAATCCACATACGCCATTCTATTATAGTTTTTAATTAGTTCAAGTGATTTGCTTTAATAATTGTGTCTTTAATTGATCTAAAGTAATTAAAACGGCATAAAAAATGGATTCTCATTAAATACTGATCATTTATTGGCCAACTTGCAAGTTGGCTGGTACATAGATGGGGGATGTGTGTGTAAGGGAGCCAGTTGCTGCGAATGCCAGTGGAGGGGGGTTGTATGTAACTAGCCACACGGCTGCCAGCTAGACCTAACGAGATTGAAACCTGCATTCCCTACCTCCTATTACACTATAGAGTCTGTGTTCTTTAGTCTCAGGTAATAGACAGATCTCATTTAATGATTGTCAGTCAATAAGATTACCACTGCAGAAGGCTTATATCCAAAATTGTTTATTTCTCAAAATATTATGCTTATTATTTTTTGATGGGATTTCTGTGTATTTTAATTGTCTAAGTTTTCAGAGGCATTAACAGTATATTAAATAAATTATTTGAATATCATTCATTACTGCATCGACTGTATTTAGTACTGCGTAGATTATATTCCTATAAACCACCTGGCTTCGCATATTGAACGTGCGATTGGAAATAAGTTCGTGCTACCTTCCGTGGGTGGTAGATGTCGCGGTTATGTATTGGTGGGTGGGAAGGGTGGGGGGGGGGGGGTGGGGTGGGGTGGGGTGGGTTGGGGTGTGGGTGCAGATTTAAAGGGCTGAACACGTACTGTCCCTCTTTTTTTGATTGATTGGCGGTGTGGTTAAATTTCTAAATTTTACTAATTTATAAAGCTAAATACTGATTTTGTGATACAGTCGCTCGATATTAATTTGTATCTCATAACTGGGCCTCGTGCTGCGCGAAGGCCCCACGAACGTGTCAATGTTGAGCAGACAGCTCTCTCAATTACACTGCTACTTACTTACCTCCACACTGAAGGTCCAATAGGATATTGTCTTCGCCACGATATTCGGGGCTTGGCTAGCCAGCATTATAATAGTATAGTATATTGTGTAGGGCCTATGTTAAAAAAGTTTGTTAGAAATGTATCTACTCATACAATTCTAAACGAAATAATGCGAAATTTTGCATAAAGCATGTCCAATAGGTGCTCCCTACGGGGTGTCGACAGAATTTTGATTGAGTGAATTCTACAATTATGATGGGTATAACTTTTCGCCGTATCCGTATCCGTATCCGTATGCATTTGCCGTATCCGTATGTATACATACGCGTATGTGCCGTATGTAATGGATTCCTATAGAGAATAATCCGTATGTGATTTTAGAGATTAGGCATTGCGGACCAGTAAGAAGTGCACAGCACACATACAGACTGAAGACAGGTAGGCCTACTTAAAGCTAAGTGATTGAAAGAGTGTGGCTGCCGCTACCTTATGTCAAATAAACAATGCAGGACAGGTCCAGGATGAGTGACAGCCGGTGTCCGCCAGCCCCGGGATGCGCCAGCAGTGCAGTACCTACTGTATTAACCAGTTAACACGTCTTGACGCCGCTTGGAAAGCTAACCAACCGTGATTTATTTTTGAACTGTTTTTCCACCAACCTGGCTATAGAATGTTGTTGGTTGCTACAGTATATGGCACAAACATAGTATAGACTGATAGAAGCAGCAATGAGAATGCTAAGGGAATAAACATTCGCACAGATATTGAAAACCGTCATGCCAGTCTGTCCTTCTTTGTGAATTTATTAACATATAATATACCTTTACTTTCGCTGTTTCGGGGCCAGTATTTAGTTAACCATAGGCCCTATGCAGCCAAGTGCCAACAAGACCAACCTAGCAGCCTAGTGCCAGTTTGCAGTTAGTCAAACCATGTGTCGGCGAGTGCAACCGGGTGCCAGTAATTAATCTAAGTCCAACCGGGCGTCCAGGTGTCAGTTAGTACAATAAAACAAGCGTTGTGGCGCATCACGGGGCTGAAGGACATCACCTGTCACTCATCCTTAACCTACAATGTTTATTTGCCAATAGGTAGAGGTAGCCGCACTCTTTAAATCACGTAGCTTTAAGTAGACCTACCTGTCTTCAGTCTGCATGTGTGTTGTGCACTTCTTACTGGTCCGCAATGCCTAATTTTTAAAATCACATACGGATTATTCTCCATAGGAATCCATTACACACGCGTATGTGCATATGGATACGGCAAATGCATGCGGATACGGATACGGCGAAAAGTTATACCCAATTAAAGTACAGAACTTTTTGTCTGACTTCCAGGAAGTGCTAGGCGTATTGCTGGAGTAGTATTTATTTTGGGCGAAAATGTATTTATTTTGGGCTAAATAATTGTTTTGGGGGAAAATTTATTTATTTTGGGAGAAAATGTGTTTGTTTTGGGCGAAAATGTATTTCTTTTTGGGGAAAATGCATTAGTTTTGGGGGAAAATGAATTTATTTTGGGCGAAAATGTATTTATTTTGGGCGAAAATGTATTTCTTTTGGGGGAAAATGTATTGGTTTTTGGAAATTTTGTAATTATTTTTGGGGTTTTTGTTCGCGCTTTCAGACCTTTGGCAGTTTAACCCACCAAATTAAGATGTCTTCTAGATATTAAATCTGCTTTTAGTCTATGACAAGTATTTGATTCACTACACTAGTCGAAACCAATCCGTGCGCGACCATTCACCCGCTGGATATTCCCGGGAGATTGGGTTCGACGGTTTAATTTTTTATTGCTATGTAAGCCTAATGTATTATTCGACTGACAGTATTATATAATCTCTGACAATATTATTCACCTTCGGTAATATTAACAGTTCCTTTAGGACGTGGCGCTTTATCTATATAAACAGAGTTATGACTTAAACTACTCACAACGATATGGCTTAATTATAATCCACATATATGACGCATTCTTTAGGAATTGCTTCTTTAACAGACTCACTCATACACTATGCTGCACAATACTGCACACTAATCTGCCAATCTTCACTGATTTTAGTCACATATAAAAGGAACACAGGCTGACTCATGTAGGGTCTATCAAATAACATTAGATTCACTTCAAACCACTTTAACATAAGTCACAATCGTTATTGGTAACCTTTCTCTCTTACCTTCAGTATATCAAGAATATTGGGTTGCGGGGTTATTTATCGTTATTCCAAATATAATAATTCATCAACCATATTATGAAGAACTGACAGCAAATAGCAGTATCAAACAACAACTGAACAGTTAGGTAGATCGGTACATCAGTACCGGTATGTCAGCAGTGAGATATTTACAGTGAGATATTCAAGTTAAAGGATATATGCCCTTTATAATTAAACCTACTAGTGTACGACTAAAAAGCAGTACAGCACAAAATACTTCCAAGCCGTTCTTTCTTTGGCTCAAGACTGAATGTAAACACTGCACATAGGCATTGCGTCATTTCTCGGAAATTTTCTGTACAAGGAGCCACAAAACGCTCTAATTGGCTGACTGAACTGAGAGACGCCGTAGAACAAAGGAAATCAACACGTATGAATGTCAGCTGTTAACCGTAGTCATAGTAACTACTGTTCAAGAGTAGCTATCACCCCTTTGCGTCACGAATTGCCATAGAATCATAAAATATGCCTTTCACAGTACACATACGGAGGAAATAGGTCTTAGATCCTCTAAAAACACCGATACAGCAATAATACGGTCTCTTACACTTATTAAATCAACTACAGAGTATTTTAATGTAAAAGATAATAAAAATAACGGGGCAATTCAGCAAAGGCTTTTACACCGCTCCCAGAAAATGGGATTTTCAGTCTATAAAATATAAAAATCACAGTTTCTAAAACATAAAGATACTCTAAACAGTTAGTCTTTCTTACGCAGACGGCGTTTACGCAGTTTTTTGAGGCTAGCAAGAGTCTTTTTCTCTTTGGGGGGAGCCACTTTACTAGGAGGGCCATAACTCCTGGGTGAAGGGTGCAATATGATTGCATTAGAAGGTTTGGGTTTACTGTCGGTGTCTCGTCCATTTCGATATGCTTCTCCTCGAGCTGATTTTCCTCCGCTTGTCATGGGATACGTTCGTCCAAAACTCTCGCAGAGAATAGGGTTTTCTAAGCTTGATATCTTCTTTGAGATTCGAGGTTTCCCAATCGAACTGAGATAAGGCCAATTCGTTTATCGATTGGACTTACTGTGATAACTTACGTTTATCTGAACAAACGCAGGTTTCTTTTTTGATCTTTATAAAATAGCGTTTAACTCGTTTCGTACAACGCTCTCCTTCACCTTGATGAAGGGTTGTATCGCGTTAAACGGGACGACCATACGGTTGGATAGTGATATTAGGTGTCTGCGTCATAATCCAGCTAGGTAAGATGGGCGGCTAGCTAGAAATCACTGTCGGAGTGTTACCGATTAATTGTTAGGGTAGCACTAGATCTTTGAACAGTGAATACAGGCCGCGAGGATCCGCGACACCACCAAGATCGCAGGTCTGAGGTCCAACTAAGGAATGAGGAGGTTTGACCGAGTATTCCGGGACTCTGATCGTAGGTTTACTCCAGGATCGTTCGAGCCGAGTGAGCATGGGTGATACGTCAACAAGTTTCGGTTTACGTGGATGTTTATGTCTTTCCGTTTATTAGTTGGGTCTAGGGCATTTATCGTAATAATACCAAAGACGCACGTCTGGTAGGATAAACGCGGGTGATATTTGTTTGTTGTTACAATGCTTCTATCAAGAATTCCAAATATACGTTGGAGTTACCGCGTCCATTTGTTTCTTCAGTGTCTTTTCTTTAGAGTCGATTTCGAATAGAATTTTCGCATTCGAATTTCAGTTTATGGTTCCGACTCCGCTGGGCAGGATATATAGTCGACATAGTCCGTATTGTGTAAATCGATAGGATGACCAGTAGTTAAGAAGCCCATATACGTACCATTACGCTGCGTATATCGAGCAGCGAATTTTCTATAGTCCAACTCACGCGTGAGCTGCTCTTGGGACATTGGCGGTTCGATATAACGACCATCGTCCTCCGCAGCAGTTGGACTAACGTCGCCGCGTATTAAGCTATCAACAAACGCTTGTAAAAGTAGAGTATATCGCTCCCCGATACCAAGACCATCTTCTATCAACTCCGTCATATCTGCTATATATGAGTTTATCCATATTATAAGGAGTTTATATTTAGGCTAGCGAGCGTCGCTGCCTACTCCAATTAACCCCCGGACAGTACGAGATCCTCAGCGCCGATGTGTCGTCGCCGCTGTACTTTCGCCAACGACGTAGCCGCACAACGACAACGACAACCGGCACAAGTCACTCGACTGTCCGTCCCAAAGGCTTAGATGTACTTCAGGTTTTCCTTGGAGAGTTAGGTTACTTTTACGATTGCGACTAGCTACTGTAAACACACCTTAGCAGTAACATTCACCTATAAACTCACAAATACCACACACACAACTTGTCACAAATTACACACACTCGGGTCACTTGTCCGTTAGTCAATGCCTTCCAGAATGTCACTGTATTATTATGTATCCTTGGATACTATCAGTGCACTATTTATTCCCTATGCTATTCAATGGGACAAGCTTTCTATTGTTCTTTTAACTCAATTCTAATTCTAGCGTGGTTGTTGCTATGGTGACATTATGCAAAGCTAGCGGTAGAATTAGGGTGATTCCAATGCATACAGATCTGGGATGTTATTTAATAGTAATTCTTTAATAGTCAATGTTCTGTTTTATACATGACTTTAAGAATTTTATCGGCTATTAACTATGTTTGGGAGACTTTCACACTCTCATACGCATGATAAGATAAATCTCCGCTCCCTTGATCTATTAATTAATGGAATTTTGGGAACTTTATAAATTGCGTAAAATGGCAATTTATTAAATTCATTAAAAGGCATGAATTTAAATTTATTCCCTGAAATTTTATTATTTGATAATTAAATGGACATATTTTGATTCTAGAACATGTCTAGGGACACAAGATCCTTAATTCTAAGAAATTGTCTCTTTAAGAATATCGGTAAATACTACGATATCTTAATTGACTAGAATTGTTGAAGGATCTGGATTTTACAGATTTTGACTTATTTGATTTGTAAATATTAACTAATTAATATTTGAGATGGGCACCGATTTATTCCAGAACTTGTCTGGGGACGTTAACCACTGATTCTATAATTTGTCTTTCAAGTATATCGGTGGGTGCCGCGATATCTTAATCGACTAGAATTACAGATGGTCAAAGGGTTTAACAGATTTATTTTGCGTTATACGCTACTGTTAAAGGGACATCACGCTACTATATGTATTATTTAATATACGGTATGAGAGCAATATCGCACGAAGCAATGTCAGTGTGAAGAGGCAAGTCGTTTCCAAGGTCTACCCAGAGCTTGGTTTAGCCGAGACACGAGGATCTGAACTTTGCATTCCTAATACTCTGCCTACCAATAATACTTGAATATAGTAGTGGCTTTATTGTGGGGCGAGCCACGAAGTTGGCGGAGCCTTAGCGAATTGACACTGTTAGGGGGTGGGTCAATTTATGCAAATAGTTGTCGTCGTCGTTGTCGTCGTCGTTGTCGTCGTCGTCGTTGTCGTCGTCGTTACGATTTTGACATGCTAATAACTTTGTCGGATTTAAAGCTGCCAAGTTGAAAATTTGTAGGTATCAATATGAGCAAAAGTTGAGATTTTTGAGAGACTTTCAGACACCATCAGTGCAATGGTCTCCCGCTAGAGGGCCACATGTCTAAACATTAAATGCCCTCCCATTTCTTTGCTTTTAATCCGTTTAAGCTGAAACTTGGCAGATATGTATTAGACCATTAGCTGTGACTTTCAAAGGAGGCGAATCCATCTGCAGTTCTCCAGTCTGCCGCTAGAGGGCCAACGTGACTATTTGCATAAATTGACCTACCCCCTAACAGTGTCAATTCGCTAAGGCTCTGCCAACTTCGTGCTGCGCGAAGTCCCCACTTCGTGTACTTTAATAAGTACGGACATTTCATCTTACTGTAGTTACGTATTTGTAATGTAATACGGACAGTAAGGAAGAAGGAAAAGAATTATTTCTTGCCGTCGCATTAAATATAATATATACGTAATTAAGTAATAAACGCGAATATATATTGCACTAATCTACTAAATAATCGCTAAAATAACATTCTACTGAATGAAATTAAAGAAAACGATTATAATAAAATTACATAGTAATACATACATAAATATAAAAATAATAAAATAATATAAAATAATAGAGTCACACACCCACTCCATATGTTGTTACGTTATGGAGTCCCTAGATGTTTGAAGGATTAGGGAGGTGGTCGTGGGAAGAGAATCTTGCCTTCCACAGTTTCCGGAGAGTCCTCCATTCCCTTCCGATAAACACAAACGACCGACTGGGTGATTGAGTCGCTGCATCCTGAATACAATTCCAGGTTTCCTCTTCGTCCTGGAATAGTGACGATAGAAACATCGCTCAAAGTATATGACGGCGTCACAAAGCCGATTCCAGGAGCTATAGAGGTCCGTCGCTCTCTGCAGGAGAGGTGAGAGTCCCTGCGAGACATCTGATGTTCCAGAGCTCCAATCGCTCTCTCTGATCTTCATGAAGGATCCACTCGCGGAGGGGAGGCCCAGATCCACGGCGTCGTCCCTGGCAACATGTAATACCGACAGATCTATCCCGGGTTCAAATAACTCCGCTCCACCCGTCCGGGTTTCAGATTCGACTTTCTCCGCTCCCTTGGCTGGTCTAATCTCAGTCGGAGTAAGATGGGGAGGCCATTCATTCTCCTTACTCAGGAAGTCGGGTTCACCTAACCGATCTATAGTATCTGTTAGTTCTTGAGGAGTTGCTCCTCTGGAAGCGATGTCCGTTGGATTAAACTTCTTGGGGCAATATCTCCATTGATCTACATTGGAGCTAAGATTGTCATTATCTGAGGAGTGTGGTGTTCCCTCAGTTGGGTCGTCTCCCTTACTAGTATCATCTTCCCATTCACTCCGCTGGCAGACGCGATCCTGAAGCAGTCTTTCTCTGAGCGTTCTACGGGAAGGTCCAGTAAGGTACCAACCTACTCTAGTTCTTACCGCATAGGTCTGTAGTGGCTGCGGTTGAGCAGGCCGTTTCTCTAATGTCTCTAGCGCCTCATGCGCGTTTTGGCCGATGAGTATTTGCACTCCAGGATAATCAGTCTGGAATCGAGGTATGTTAAGATGTTGGATGCTCTCATCCTCGTCCCAATTATAAAGGTCTGCTTGAGTAGTAGCGAAGTTCTTTATAGCCACCATTTTCACTGACCTGATGCTATGTTCTCCTAGTTCGTCCTGGGGGGTGGACAACTCACCTATATAATAGTCGGCAGCTACAGTAGAATTCCAAACCTGCATGATCCCTGACATGTTTAGCTTGGTTCGGAACTTGGGTTGTCCAGCAAAGATGACTTCGGCTAGTTCTTTATCGATGAATGTTCCTGTGCTACCGGAGTCCAGGAGGGCGTTCACTATATAGCTCTTCTGAGGTCCGTGGACCCGTAACTGGACTACAGGAAATTCTCGGATTCCTATATTGGAAGTTGGCGCTTTCCAAGATGGTTGTTGATCGGAAGTAGTTAAGGTAAGGTCGCTGTCTGTGTCTTTCTCATACACGAGTGCTCGATACACTGCGGTGGTGTTTATTAGGTAACAGGATTCGTTTTGGTCGGAGAACTCGTCCGTATAGAATCCTTCCATCTCAGATTGATCAGTGTCGTTCACATCACTGAATTGGACATGTAGTTCGGACTCACTTACCTGACTCGGGTTGTTTCGTTCGAATTCCGTGTGCAACAAGATATGATGTTTTGCGCCGCACTTTGCACACCTTGCGTCGGAGTTACAGGTTCGCCGTTGGTGTCCTCGTCTGAGGCAATTATAACACAACCGCTTATCCCACATGACTTCACGTCTATCCTCGAGTGATTTCCTCAGGAATTTATCACACTCATTTAAACGGTGGGGCCCGTCGCACAGCACACATTTCGGCTTGATGTTACTTACTTTAACCTGTGCTATGTGGTGCACACTTGTTCTTTCCTCGGGCTTTCTCACCTGAGTTCTTTTAGGAGACGTAGGAGGGGTTTTTTGTACCGGTTCCCTTCTGTCATTGGGTCGAGACTTGGATTTACTTACCTGATCTTTAGGCATTTTATTGACATAAGATCTGTCAGTGTCTTTCCCGCTGTCCTCTCCTTGAGAAGTTTGGCTTTCACCATCGTCGGTATAACATACTGGTGTTACCCTTCTCCTAGAAACGGGTTTCTCACTTACCTTGTTTTCCAATGTCTTCTCTCTGGACTGCCTTAGGAGCTGTAATTTCACCTCGCTATCCAAGAATGACATGAGATCAGCCATGGTAGGGTCTCGTTGTTGTTGTTCCATCATATATAACACTTTCTTATCCCAGCGTGTACCTACTCCACCCTTCGGTAAAGTAGAAGCCATAGCTCCAATGACCATAGAACTTTGGTATTCATGAGACTTACCTAACCAATCTAATTGTCTACAGATCTCTTGAATCTCATCGGAAAACTCTATTATCCCGCTGCTGATGAACTTTCTGGGCGCTACTAATTTTGCATATAAATACTTAGCGATATTATTCCTATTACCATACCTGATGTTTAGCGTGTCCCAAACTTGTCTTAATCCGTCTGGATGTCCAATAAACTTTAACGCCATTAACTTGGGAGATCCTTCCAAGCACTCGATGAGGTATCTAAGTTTTTCTCCATTAGATAGTACAGAGTTCTGTATGTTATCTTTGTAATATTCATTAAAAGGTAACCATTTCATCTCATCTCCATTGAATTTGACTATCTCTCCCACCTTCACCGCTTGCCGGGCTTCGGTTCTAGCCATTTGACGCGTAAAACTTTCTTGGGCCATCGTGTTATTTAATATCGAGTTATCGGTATATAAATTTCTCGGATTATGATCAGGTCTATAGGGAATGTCATTATCAACAGGTCTATAATTACCCTTAATAGGGTTCACTATAGGAGTTTCTACTTCGCTAGCAGTATATATGCGTGTAGGCTCCACACCTTGCGCATGCAATACTTCAGACCTAACAGGTTGACACATTGTTACAGAGGGTGGTGGTATACCCTTTTGGGTGTTTACTAATTTGTCGCGTTCAAGCGCGATACTTTGCTGCACTTCTTGCAACTCTAGCCTACTTTCCCTTACTGTGCCCTTGAATTGCTGGACAGTCTCCTGCATCTGCCCGAGCAGGATATCCATCCCCCGCCGTCTCTCGTCCACCCATTCGACCGCCGAAGCGGGAGTCGCCAACGTTGTAGCGGGCGGACGAGGGACAACGGGCGACAAATTGTGAATATTTCGCTCGGGGTCCAGGACCTGAACTGTCTCTTGGGCAGTTCTGCGGGGCACAGGTAGCTTAGTGCTATGCAGAGGGAATTTAGAGGTAGTTTCAGGGAGCACATGTGCGTCTATCACCGAAGGGGTGATTTCAAGAACAGGCCTAATTATTTCAGGCTCATCTACTATAGTAGGGAGTCTTTCTATTTTAATTATTTGGTCTGCGGGCTCTGTACTACCTACTTTGGTGTTATTTAGTTGCCTTCTAACAGCTGGAGGCAAATCAGGCAATTTCTGCCGGTGGAATGTTCTTTTACGTCTGCTTTGACGAGATCTATTTCCTTTGCCTTCAGTATCGGTGGTATCGCCTTCTTCTGATGATGTATATCCCTGTCTTTTGGGAGTAGATCGATTCATCATCTGCATATTACTAGCTGTTAACTGTTTACTGAAGTCGTCTTGCTTCTCTTGAAGCGTTTCCAACTCCAGTTGGGCGATCTCTTCAGCCGCTCTCCGTTCTGCTTCTGCTGCTGCCGCTTTTGCCTCTGCCGCTGCCGCTTTTACCTCTGCCTCTGCCTTTGCTACTGCCGCTTTTGCTTCTGCCGCTGCTTCTGCTGCTTTTGCCTCTGCCTCTGCCTTTGCTACTGCCGCTTTTGCTTCTGCCGCTGCTTCTGCTGCTGCCGCTTTTGCCTCTGCCTCTGCTTTTGCTGCGGCCTTTCTGTCTTCTATACGTTTTTTCCTTACTTGTTCTTCCCTTTCTCTAGCGATGCGGAGTTGTTCATCGAATTTAGCTTGGTTCGCCGCTAACCTATCCACATCAATCGCATCTAACACAAGTTTGGCTCCTTCGCTATTAGGGCTAAGTCCCTCTAGCCTTCTCCTCAACTCTTTATCTCCCACAAAACGCTGATAGTCTGACAGATAGATATCAATGGCATCCTTCTTATGTGGTTTCTCTGCCGTCGCTTCACTTTCCACTTGGGAAAAAGTAGCGTCTGTTGATTCTCCATGGGTTGAGCGCTCCTCCAACTGAGCTTTCCACTGAGCTGCTCCTTGAACCTGGCGACTCACCCGTTGAAACCAAGTCTTTACGGCAACTTGCAACGACGTGTCTTGCCTTCTTTTAGAAGCCTCCTCAAAGGCGGATAAGATTAGCCTAATCCGCAGAACTCTTTCTCTAACTTGATAAAGCAGCGATCCCTGCTCTTGAGGTCCTTGAGGTTGTTGAAAAAGTTGCTTTTCTATTCGCTCCATAGAGCTGAAGAATCCCTGTGCGTATCCGGCTGCGGACCTCTTCCACACAGCTGGATCGATGGTTTCCTTGGCTACTCCCATCCGGTGTATGTCTTCCCAGGCAGCTTCTGATAAATCAAACGGGAGTCCGGGTCCGGGGAAGTTCCATTGCGACTCGACAATAGACTTCAGTTCTTCACTAGTGTACCCCGCATAACTATCTCTAGTTGATCTTTGACTCCTCGCCCAATCGATCTGGTGTTCTTCCACCGCGATCAATAACCCAGCGAGCACGGCTGCAGGAAGGATGAGAAGGGGATCCGTATAAACCGCATCCGTCATCTCTGCTCCGCTCTCGGGTGTCAGCTCTACAGTATCCTCACTACTGGAGCTGCTGGGCCGCTGAGGAATGAGTTCTTGACTAGCGGGTTGTTGCTGTTCCGCCGCTTGTTGGTCCCGCTTGACCTGAGCTCGGGTGCCTATGATAGACCTACGATGTTGGACCAGCCTAGGTTCTGTTATTACTACTGGAGGGATGACCTTCCTCACAGTGGGAGGTGAACTGGATTTACGACCAGACAGTTGTACGTCTCTATCTGAGTCGCAGATAGTTACATCTAATAAACTGTCTGACAGGTTCTGCTTAGTATCAGACATGACTATGTATACCGTTGAATGTCTACTGCTGTATTACAGTCTGAGTAAGTCTAGTAACTCAGTATTACCTGCTAGCCTAGTAATTAATTACCGGTACTGCTACTCAGTGTAGCGTGATATATAATATATAAGAATACCGGTATGCTTATAGTATATATAACTATTATTACAGACTAGGTTTATCACAGAATACCGGTATAATTTTAGCACAAATATATATAAATATATAATAGGCCTATCGGAATACCGGTATACAGCTTACAGTTTGTAGGATATATAATTCTGGAATAGAATTAATTACAAGTACCGGTATAATTTCAGCCTAGATTTATAGAAATAAAGATAATAGGCCTATCGAGAATACCGGTATGCAGTTTACACTTATAGTGTATATATATAAGTATAATTACAAACTAGAATTAATTACAAGTACCGGTATAATTTCAGCCGAAATTTATAGAAATAAAGATAATAGGCCTATCGTAAATACCGGTATATCAATTATTTTAAATAATTGAATTTCTGAACTTTAGGGTTACTTGGTTACTTTAACTTACTTTATTACCGTTATTTAAGCAGTAATCCAACTGATATTGAGACCTAATGGTTGTATGGTAGGCCTACGATTTATAAATCGTTAGATTTGATTTATAATATATATATACCCGTTTTTAATGGGTTTTGTCAATGTTTGAAATAAATGTTATTATTTCTGGGGAGTAATCACTACACAAAGCGGTGCGCTTTCAGTGAAGTGTTACGTACAGGACACTAAAACAAATAATACTAATTTACCTAAGTTACTTAATACTACAAATTACGTACAATTCGGGTGAGATTACAATCTCTAAATAAACACAAAAATTTACAAAAACACAAATACGAATTTTTAGGGTAATTTTACAAGAAGTCTACAAACCAGCCTAACAAAGGGTTAGAAAACCGGTTATTACAGCGGACAGGGTACTACGGTATTTGAAATAATAAGTAGTAGTAAATACACTGCGTTGTCTAGATAGGAAAATACCACCGCCTGACGACCTATAGCCGTATCGCTATAGGTTCTACGTTATGTATCACGGAGTGTTCCTACCTAGAAGTTAATAGAGCTAATCGAATGTGCCTATCAACCACTTTACAACACAAATATAATGCCTACAATAATTACTTCGGAAAGTACTATACACTAAACCCTAAATTAGGTACGAGTACTTGTATAACAAATAATCAGTAGTTAAATATACTTGAACAGCTAAAAGAACCACGGCATCTGCTGGAGTGACCGATGCACAAAATCACCAGTCTTTACCTACGCCGAGCAGCCCGTGTAGTACCGAGGTTAATTTAACTATAGCGGTATGTATAACAAACACAATTACTGTAGGAACAAACTTGGGGACTTGAATGTTGCGAATAATCGCATAAACTCTGAATAATAAATATTACGCTACGCGTACAAACTACTCAAACAAAATACAGACCGAACACTGACAGACTACTATCAAGCCTAAACAAACTACGGTATATGCAGACTCAGAAATGATTAGGGAGTATGCGCTCTAACCCAGTAGTGCGACTTATTCTTTAGTCGGGGGTTTACCTTACAGCGTTCGCTGCCCCTACTGCCTAATCGTACTTAATCGGACAGATGATCTACACACGCGGCAATCCGTTCAGACCTAATAACAGCCAGACAACTATCCAGCCTACAAATTATCT
Organism: Nemertoderma westbladi; assembly: GCA_032718475.1. Lineage (NCBI taxonomy): Eukaryota > Metazoa > Xenacoelomorpha > Nemertodermatida > Nemertodermatidae > Nemertoderma > Nemertoderma westbladi. The sequence continues at coordinate 10,347 of JAUCBJ010006898.1, read as the reverse complement.
AAATAAAATTATACGCTACCCGTACAGACTTACACAAACAGAGTACAGACTAAACGATGGCAGACTACTCTCAAGCCTAAATAAACTACAGGACATGCAGACTCCGAAATGATTAGGGAGTATGCGCTCTAACCCAGTAGTGCGACTTATTCTTTTAGTTGGGGGTTTACCTTACAGCGTTGCTGCCCCTACTTCCTAACCGTACTTAATCGGACAAGTGCTCTACACACACTGCAATTCGTTCGGACCTAACAGCAATCAGACAACAGCTCAGCCTACAAATTGTCTGTACAATCTGATCAGGTTTACACGCCTTCTGTTCAATACTGGCCTACAAACAAATAAAACTGACAGAAATAGGCCTAAGTAAAATCCCAATAAAAACCAGGCGTCCCCGATTAATTATTAAGACCTACCGGCATATATAATCAAATCGAATAATACTGCTGTACTTATACGGAAGTAAGTACCGGTCCGGATGATCAGGCAGTCAGGCCTACTGGTTACCGGTCGACCGATACTTTCGACTTTATTGCTTACTGCAATAAAGAAGCTATATCCTTTAATGTTCGCGCTTTCAGACCTTTGGCAGTTTAACCCACCAAATTAAGATGTCTTCTAGATATTAAATCTGCTTTTAGTCTATGACAAGTATTTGATTCACTACACTAGTCGAAACCAATCCGTGCGCGACCATTCACCCGCTGGATATTCCCGGGAGATTGGGTTCGACGGTTTAATTTTTTATTGCTATGTAAGCCTAATGTATTATTCGACTGACAGTATTATATAATCTCTGACAATATTATTCACCTTCGGTAATATTAACAGTTCCTTTAGGACGTGGCGCTTTATCTATATAAACAGAGTTATGACTTAAACTACTCACAACGATATGGCTTAATTATAATCCACATATATGACGCATTCTTTAGGAATTGCTTCTTTAACAGACTCACTCATACACTATGCTGCACAATACTGCACACTAATCTGCCAATCTTCACTGATTTTAGTCACATATAAAAGGAACACAGGCTGACTCATGTAGGGTCTATCAAATAACATTAGATTCACTTCAAACCACTTTAACATAAGTCACAATCGTTATTGGTAACCTTTCTCTCTTACCTTCAGTATATCAAGAATATTGGGTTGCGGGGTTATTTATCGTTATTCCAAATATAATAATTCATCAACCATATTATGAAGAACTGACAGCAAATAGCAGTATCAAACAACAACTGAACAGTTAGGTAGATCGGTACATCAGTACCGGTATGTCAGCAGTGAGATATTTACAGTGAGATATTCAAGTTAAAGGATATATGCCCTTTATAATTAAACCTACTAGTGTACGACTAAAAAGCAGTACAGCACAAAATACTTCCAAGCCGTTCTTTCTTTGGCTCAAGACTGAATGTAAACACTGCACATAGGCATTGCGTCATTTCTCGGAAATTTTCTGTACAAGGAGCCACAAAACGCTCTAATTGGCTGACTGAACTGAGAGACGCCGTAGAACAAAGGAAATCAACACGTATGAATGTCAGCTGTTAACCGTAGTCATAGTAACTACTGTTCAAGAGTAGCTATCACCCCTTTGCGTCACGAATTGCCATAGAATCATAAAATATGCCTTTCACAGTACACATACGGAGGAAATAGGTCTTAGATCCTCTAAAAACACCGATACAGCAATAATACGGTCTCTTACACTTATTAAATCAACTACAGAGTATTTTAATGTAAAAGATAATAAAAATAACGGGGCAATTCAGCAAAGGCTTTTACAGTTTTGACATTTATTTTGGTGCTAATAAATAGTTTTGAGGAGCATTTATTTATTTTGGTATTGAATAATTGGTTTTGGTGTTGAATAAGTGTTTTTGGTATTGAAAAATTTATTTTGGCGTTTGAATAATTTTAATTGGAGTGACTTTATTTTATTTAGTGTTAAATAATTTTTTTTGGGGGTCACATTATTTAAATTGGTGAAATATAATTTTTTTCGTGGTGAAATTTTCATAAATTTTGGGATGACTTTAATTGGTAGCCAATAAATTAACACTGGTCAACACAAATTATATAAGGTACCTTACGGTTATAGAAGAAGAATGCAATTCACTGGCCGATTTTGCCAAGGAGACAAACCTGAACAAATTACATAAAAAATTGGTGATGATTCTAGAAAAATAAATTGATATACTACAGGGGCATATTAATTATTACTATTTTTCCACTTCTCTGCCCAGTTCTGAGATAAACCACTTACAAACTTTATATAACCTTGGCAGTAAAGTCGACTCGTTCGTCGAAATATGGACAAGTGAACTTTTGGAAGAAGCGAGGGGTGTTCTACAAATCACCCCAAAATAACTTACTCAAATTCTACACAGTAGGTGCAATTTTAAAGAAGAATGGTTTCTAAGTCAACGTATATCTCGACACGCCGACTTTAGAGGGTTTTTCTATATTGTTCAAGTTGAAAATCATTTGAAGCCTAATACCGCAGAGAAAGTAAAACTTGATTTTCTGCAGCAGGAATTGGTCGACCTTTTGTTTTTTTATAAAGTAGTGTTGCCGAGAGCGCCTTAGCATATCACAACTTAGGTTTCTTTGGTTTACTGGTTCTTCGCCATCCGCCTTGACCATAAAGGCGCACTAATATAGATACACTTCTATGTTTGAACAGAACACAAACTCTTATAAAATAACATATTTTTATTGTATGTAGTTCTTAACCATTCATTATTGGGCCTTCCCGCTCAGTTATGAGATACAAAATAAAATGGAGCGACTCTATCACAAAATCGGTAATTAAGGAATTTAACCAAACCGCCAATAAATTAAAGAACAGGGGAAAGTTCCCCCCCCCCCTTCAACCCCCCTTCAACCCCCCTCTTAATACGAATCACAACCCAAATGAGATAGGTTCCCAGTATGGAACGCCGTTAGCGCCATTCCTACACTCAAGTAACTACTTGGTGCAGAGTAAGTAGCGTTTATTTTCTTATTGGCCCATACATAGTGGGAAATTCAGTACCACTACCAAGGCCAACCAGGACAGAACACAGTACCAATTTAAGTCTGTCCAGTGTATAGGCTAGACCAGTAGGCAGAGTGCATAGTGAATTAGTACAGTACATCACAGTATCAGTTGGCCTAATCAACCCACAAGACAGAAAGTTGCTAGATGAATTGAATATTAAAGCATCTGAAATTTTTAAACATTACTTTAAAAATCGCTACTTATTCTTAGCCAATAAGAAAAAATCGCTATTTATTATTAGCCCATAAGCTAATAATCGCTACTTACTCTTAACCAATAGAAAAATAATCACTACTTATTCATAAAATATGAGAAACTTGCGACTTACAAACTCTAGTTAGTAGTTAAGTGGAATGGCGCTTACTGCGTTCCATATCCCAGCCAGGCAATACAGTAGCAAGCAAGCCATGGAATGATGCCTACATACCGATATCTATTCTTACAATACAATAGTTTACTAAATGGTATTGTAATAAGTTGTTTAGAAATTGAAATTATAAGAAAGCGCGTCCCCGGGGGTTGAACCAGCGCTATACGTACGTTTCGGCCTATCAGACCTCTTCAGAAGCGCTAATAGGTTCATCCACTCTCCTCTGACATTCACCTTTGTATTTATTCCACTTCTACTGAGCAGGCAGTCTGAACAGAACAGTCAGCATATAGTTTACTAACACATACTGCTGCAATTAAATAAACGCATTTTTTTTTACTCCTATTACTGTTCAGTAAGGCTTACCAACATCAGCACAACAAGTTTGCTGGATATTGAATCGTCGCCTGATAACCCCATAATGAAACGAACACACATTGCAAACGAGTCTCAACAAGAGGTACAAGAGTAGACGTACCACAATTATGAGCGGCCCAAAACAGAGGCAGACACCCACACCTTTTCATCCTCCATTGTGGAATAGACAGCAAATTGACCCTAAGGAGATATCCTTAGAATGAGTAGGGACCCATTATCTCAGATATGACACCAGACGGACGTCGAACCGTCAAAAATTCGTGTCAAAAATATATAATAATAACAAAAGTATTCATAGATAAACCGTGTCGATCAGCATTAAGTGAAATCTCTTTTCCAAAATGGGAGCCTCCCTTCAGCGTGAGACAACGGAAGACCTCACTGTGGAAATGTTTCACCACCAGACTTGCCGTCGCTTCAGTATGCTTAAAACATTCGCAAATTCGTCTAGGACTACTGGATTACCTCGAATGCGTCATGTAAAAATTACGACACATTAGAGTACATCTAAAGTCGAATTGTTGACTTCGATGCAAGAGGATAGAAAAGGCAAATGAGATATAGCAAGTAACAAACAAGTATCAAAACGAGCGATTGAAAATAAGGAGGCTGAACCACAAAAACAAGCAGCTGAACAGTATAAAAAAAAATGTACCGCAGAGTAAGTTTATCTCTTGTATGCCTGGGCCATGCCATTCTGAGATTGACCACCATAAAACAATCAAGCCAGACTTTATTATCAATATCTCTTTGGCAAACAAACTTGATTAATAAATTGGTTAAATGTTTATAGTAAGTTAGGTGACCTTTATATTCCTAATAATCGGTTCATCGGTATGAAACGTAATTATTACCGATAGCCTTTATATAAATTGCATGTCCAATCCGGGACTGAATGTATTTCATCAATAAGGGCATGACTTATTATATTAATCACCTAATTATTATGTAACTTGTAGGTCCTAGATTTCGTTGTTGTGCTACCAGTAATTTCTAATGGAGGTGCATTCATTTGTTTCAGAAAGTGGAGGTGAGTGAGGCAAATTAATCTTAGTTTATTATTAACAGTACTCAAAATTTCATTATTTTTAATATATCCTTTGATTTAGAAAAAAATAATTATGAACTGAATGCTACTATGATAAACTTAGGGACTTTGAATATTATTACGCATTCCTATAATAATTGGTAACTTGCAAGGCAATTTACTTTGGTAAATGGCGATTGAGATTGATGTTATGGAGCAAGAAAGCGAGATGCGGCGCACGTTGCAATTTTCAGTGAAAAAGAAACCATTAGAATTGTAAAAGCGACCCGACGGCTCCTCTTGCGATTGCTGCTACCTCAAGGTGGAAGTGGGCTCTACTCCTATACCTAATTTTGCTCCCAATAATTCAAATGGTCCTCATTTTATCGACCCCAGAGGATAAAAGGCTTTGCGGACCCTGGCGGGGTTCGAACCTACAACCAATAGTTTGCAGGCCCGGCGCTCACCGCTCAACCAACTGATCAACTCGACCGCGCATGCTCCTTGGAATTGTGGATATGTTGAAAGCCCTTGTCTGTTTAGAGTGCCGGGACGATTAAATACAGTGCAGAAGTGCCGAATCAAGGTTATGAGGTGATGTATGACCTATTTATAAACACAGCATGGTGCACCAAGAGGTAATTTACAATTTATTGCGATCTGTTACAGATGAAAGATCAACTTCAGTCCAATGGCAATCTTACGACACGATATCTTCACCCGGCCACAGTCTGTCTTCGCCTGTGATAGAGACTATAACAGTAGGAGGTCGTCGTCGTAGACTCGGTCCGTGGAAGGGATTGTGTGTGATCGTCGCGGGAATCCTTGTCAACATGTCTCTGGGTACCATATACACTTTCGGCAATATGAATCCATACATAACATCTTATTTGAGATATATCGGAAAACCTTCGGATTTACGGTTAGTTCATATGTTCACATGTTTACCAAATTTGGTTTAATTTCATCAATGATTGACCGACTTATTTCGGTTTTTCTCAAAAGTCTGAAACTACCGATACCGCCTGACATACAGTATACTGTATTGTCTTATTTTCGGAACCAAACTTCAGGTTCTTTCTAAACTACAGTATTGACGGACTGCATACGTACCAAGTTTGGTTTAATTTCTTCTAAGAATGACAGAGTCATTAGCGATCATAAATTTACGACGATGACGACAATTCGTTAATGATAGGCCTACTGTACCACTGTGCTATTTAATAATAACAGTCAATTTACTAAAGACAATTTACATTTGTTTTGATTTGTATTTGTATTTGAAGTTTAATTTTTATTTCAGTTATGAGGACAGTTTGTGGATATTCGCCTTGGCGACAGGAGGACAAGGACTGAGTATGTGGGCGGGTGGGCTGATGATAGATAAACTGGGGGCGCGGTTAACAACGCTGATCGGAGGATGGATTATGAGTTGGGGTATCGCTCTCAGTTACTTCAGCATTCAGCACAGTTTCGGGGCCCTCCTCTTCACTTACGGATGCATGCAGGGAATCGGAATCGGGATCGCGTTCATAGCCCCACTAAGTACTGCAATGCAGTGGTTCCCGAACAGACGGTGGGTTTACGGTACGCTTATTACCAATTGGGGTGTCGTATCAGCCTATTTTAACTTATTAATTTAATTTCGCGAATATTTAATTTCGATATTCACCATTTAAGGTAGGCCTATCTTTTAAAGTGAAGTATCAGGTATTAAATATTCGCGAAATTAAGTTAATATGTGTAAATAGGTTGAAACGACACTCAAATTGGTAATATGCGCTCAGGATAGGGTACCGCTGGCTTACCGCTTCAGTACCGCAAGGCTAACCGGGTCCAAACTACCTGTCAACGGGTAGTTTACCGCTCAGTTAGGGATACCCTACCTTACAGTATAATAGCTGCCAGCTTAGTCCACTGACTGCAGTATGCTTAGGTGCCAAATTAGCCTATGTCATGGGCCAGCCTTGGCCAGCCTACAAGTTATGGGTCAAATTGATGACCCTTTACTGATTTCGCACTGTAAGACAGTAAGTAGGTAGGCCCTACAGTAGGTGTAGGGCCTACATGACATTTAGTTGTTGTATTGTACTGGCTCATTCCATGAAAAGGTCAACCTCCCCACTAATTTCAAAAATAAGATGTTGCTTTGAATTTATACTTCTTTTAGGTCAAAATTTATCGTACTTCCTGAATTCAGTGTTAAAAATTGTATCAACACAGGTGGTTTCTCAAAAATAGTCGAATTACAAATTATGCACCTGCTCTGCACAAATTGTGAATAAAAGTGTGCAAAAGTTTCGTTTCCTGTAGGCACTTCCCGTGACCAATAAATTAACATTTCTGAGCTTGTACCAAATCAAAACAAACCCATTTTCGATTTTTTTTGGTTTCATTTAATTTCACCAGTGTTTAATTCCTCTGTAATGAAATCGATAAAGTTAATTGTCTTATACGATGACGCAACACAAACGTGCTTTGCATTTAACTGGGTGATTAGGCTGAGTTACATCTCTGTGGATAAACTAAAAATTTCACTATTTTAGGTAAAGTATGGGACCTAAAATAGTGAAATTTTTAGTTTATTCACAGAGATGTAACTCAGCCTAATCACCCAGTTAAATGCAAAGCACGTTTGTGTTGCGTCATCGTATAAGACAATTAGTTTCATCTTCACTCCCTCAGAAATATCATGACGGCCTATTGAAAATTGTCCCATACTTTACCATTAAAATGGCGATTATATTAGTGCACTGTATTAATGTAATATGTGAAGCCAGGAGTGTTAAAAAAAACTCTAAGGTCATAGTCGGTCGTAAGAATATGAGTCTATATTTGAACTGAGAATCATTCCTCAGTCAAGAAATCTTTGGGTTTATGCCTGTAAAGTCCCATACTTTACCAAAAAATAGTTAAATTTTTAATTTATACACAGAGAAGTAGTCTAACTCAGCCCAATCACCCAGTGGAATGCAAAGCACGTTTGTGTTGCGTCATCTTAAGAAACAATTACCTGTAGTTTCATAATCTACTCCCTCAGAAACATCATAACGGCCAATTGAAAATTGTCCCATACTTTACCATTATAATGGCGATTACATTTTAGTGCACTGTATTAATGTAATATATGAAACCTGGAGGGCAGGAGTGTTATAATGCTTTAGGGTGATAGTAGTGGGAAGCATAGAATATGTATTTGAACTAAGAATCATTCCTCAGTTAACTAATCTTTGAGTTTATGCATGTAAAGACCCGTACTTTACAACAAATTTCAAAAAATTTAGTTTTTTAGCAGATAAGAAGATCGGTAAGTACAGTAATTGATACATTTTTAGAAAAATGGAAAGAATTTCTAAACTTTTCACAGAATACATGTGTACCAAGTTTGGTTATATTTCATCAATGATTGGCGGACTTATTTCGGTTTTTATCAAAATTTTGAAACTATCGGTACCAACAGACAGACTGTCTGATATGTGACCTTTGATTCCTTAAACTTCCGATTATTTCCAAACTTTTGACAGACTTCATACGTACCAGGTTTGGTTTAATTTCATCTAAAAATGAGCGAGATATACAGTATTAGCGATCAAAAATTAAACAGATGACAGACAACTCCTCAACGGCATCCATATGCTAAAAAAAGACTTCGGGTCAATTTGTGGGTCGCCCCACATTTTGCATCCATATCTTGGTTGGAAATACTTAGTTCCACTTTATTATCACTAATTATCCAGAAATTACTGTTATGTTAAGTGTAAGAGACCATTTTGACCATAAAATTCGTACAGGTCCCGTACTTTACCTAGCAATGTCCCATACTTTACCACACACACCACACTGTAAAAAATTAGCAATGTAGCAATTCGTCTGATATTTATATTTTTATTTAAGCTTAATAATACAGCTTTATCCTAAACATCAACTCAACACCGTACCTGCGCACAATTCGCTAAATTTTACAATTGAAATCATAAAATAAAAAAAACAATTTCGTACGAATCCGTACTTTACTTGGACAAGCTGGTGTTTTCTCAAAAGTGACTAAGTCCCGCCATAAGCTTCGCGAAATCAAAGCTGATATTCGAAAGTTCAATCCAAGCACAATTTTGTGCACATATGTGCTGTGGATAACATTGTACAGGCAATCAAAGTTCAAAATTGTGTACGAATGTCCCGTACTTTACTTTGGAATGAGCCTACTGTACCTCTACGGGATAGCTAACCGGGGATATAGGTACATATTTAGTAATTTTAATATTGTCACATGTGATAAAAAAAAATGGAACTGACTCAAGTTTTTGAACGAAATTGAGTTTATCTGAAGGCTGACAAAATTTCACATCGTCGGTCGGCAATATCTTGAATGGTTTTGTAGCTTTAATTGCAAGCTGTCAATCAATTTACAACCTGTAGTTACAATCTAATTCATTTCACATTAATTCGTAATTTTGTAAAAATTACGAATACACAAAGATTTTGTGAAAAGTGTGGCGCCCGCCCTGGCCTATACAGGTAATAGCCAAGAGAGAGGAGCCTTTGGGTTGCCTGCGGTGTTTCGCGTTTCACACGGTCATCTAAGACTTTACCTCGCTTTTACATCCGGCCCGACAGAACTCTACAATCGCTGTGACACGTTGAAGAATGACGTTGAAGAAGACCCGTGAGAATTTGTAAACTTCTACAGTATGTAGGCCTACAGTAGTACCGGTATGAAGGATAAAAGAGGACAATTCCAAATTTGGTTTCTAATGTAAATGTTTGTTGTTGTTACCACATGTCATTGAAAATATGTAAAACATGCGTGGGTGTATTCCAATTAGCGAAGTTTATGTATGAATTTAATTGAAGTAGTTACTACGATTTTTATAACCAAAATATATATTTATCAACCTACTGAATATATTTTATTATTTTTAGAGGAACTATTAGTGGCATTGTAATCAGTGCATTTGGACTTGGACCGGTGATATTTAATCTTGTTCAAACTGCATACTTGAACCCCAAAAACTTACCCACGTCGACCATAGGCAATGAAAAATTCTTTACAGAAGTTTCGATTTTAGAAAAGGTATGTATTAAGGGGGAGGGGGGGGGGGGGGGGGGTGTGCTAATGACCTACAGAGGTTTTCTTGGTCGGAGACTTCATTTCAATGTCTGTTTTCAAATCTGACAGGTGCCGTGTCAGTCTGTAGGATTGTTGGTCTGTGTTACACATGAGTAAGCTACAACTGTACATGCCTGCCAAGTTAGGCCTACTGTTCAATTCCTACAGCTAATCCTAAACTTATAGAAATTATGTTGTTTTTGCATCATCACGCATGCCCTTCTAGCGACCGAGAGAACTACATACAGTAGCCTACAGTAAGTGTTGAAGAAGAAATCACTTTCTATTTTTTTTTCATAGATCGTTCCTATATGAACGCGTGGAGTTGCAGCTTTTACAGACCGATCAAAAAATTAATTTGTTGTTTTATTTAAAATATCACAATCTCGGGCATATTTCGTTCCAAATTGCCA
>JAUCBJ010006897.1:0-104909 GCA_032718475.1 Nemertoderma westbladi | reverse complement strand
AACTCAACCACTCGGGTAGAATAGTTGAATTTCGCTAAATTGAAAATGAGTGAAACAAACCGGTTTTTTCCGCATTACTTTTTTTTTTATCGAATAATAGTCCTTTATTTGAAAAAACCGCTTTTTCTCACTAATATTTTTAAAAATGAGTGAATTAAACTAAGAAAAAAAAATATAGTGAAATATGAAAAATTTCAATTTTCTTAAAAGTGCTGAACATTTTCAATTGACAAAAAATGACATCCCAATTCACTGCAACGTTTCAAAATTGCGACAATTCGATTCGCCATATATTAATTATTAGGTATAACACATAAATTTTCCAATAATTTTATAATTTTTTCAGCCAAGATAATGAATTTAAAACGAAAAATTTATAAAATGCCCCACCCCCCCCCCCCCCCCCCCCCTGCGAAAATTACGTTCAGTAGTAAAAATAAAAAATGCCAGAGGGTTAAGTTAGGACCTACAATAATTCAGAAATTTAACACAATATATTCTTGCTAAATATAGTTAAAATAGAAATCTAATAATACCTACCTCTTGCAGTTTGTGCTCTAAATATCTTTTTTGATATTTCTCTTTGATGCCATTTTTCCAAATAGTTTTAACATCTTTCATTCCAGGGGCTTGACGACTTACATCGTCACGTCTATAAAAGTTTTCTATCTTGTATTCATTTATCTTACTACTCCTGGTAGTAATGGAACTGTCTTGTAATTTAGCTGTATTATTTATACCAAACAACATGGCAAGTTTACTAACGACAGCTGTCCGCTTTCTGGGTGATGAAGGAAGGGAATCACGAGTTCGAGAAACTGCTTTTCCAAGTGTTCTGCTAATTTGTAGCTTCCATTGACAGGAGTTTCTAATCTTTGCATTTCTAATTTTTGCAGCTCCGTATCTCTCTTTCTCTTTCTAAATGCCTGCATCCGTATACGCGAAGTGACCCTGTTTCGTTCCACCATTGTACTTGATATTTTTTTCCGTCGTTTTTCATTACGTACCCTTTCTCTCTGCTGGTAAGCTTTGTTTGATTCCTTGTACTTTTTCTGTCTCGCAGCGCCTGTCATTCTGGGATTCATACTGCATAATTTATTAACGCTATTAGTTAATACAAAACATTCTGTAAATGTTAAAGCAGTTAGGAGCCGAGTAATTGACCTACCGGTACCTTACCTACTTACCTATTAAATGACTGACTACCGACTATGAGTGCACCAGTAATAACAAGAAAGTACCGGTACTGGAGGTAGGTCTATATATAAATCCTAACCATATGTCACGGTTGTAACCGATTTTCATTGCGTTACGCTCGTGACAAGGAATGTCACGGGGCGTAACCAAAAAGAATGATCAATCACGACAAAAGTTTACACTGCAGCAGTAGGTGATTTCCTTTATGCAATAGCGAATATATCAAAGTAACATGGTTTAAATTTCCCGCCAATAGTTGTTAAAACTCTTAGAGTACCGGTAATGCAAACAATTCGGCGTTTTTGTCACGGTTGTAACATATACATTTTGTAAAAATCTGTATTGTTTGAAGGGTCGTAGATAGCTCAAACTGAAACTTAAACATCCAATATTAGGTCTCTGTGGGTAGAAGAAAACGTGAAAAAACACATATAAAAAAATTCACACGAAAATATTAAACTGTAATAAAATATACTCAAATGTGTTCTAAGACGTTTTTGAGGATACATGGACAAGTTTTACATGAATTTTAGTCGCGTTTTCTCCTAGCTATTGCAGATTCAGCATTGGAATTACAGATTTTTGGCTGTATTGTCGATAAAGTAGAATGTTTAAGCTACAAAATGCACCAAAAATTTTCTCAAAAAGACAAACTTCAAAAAATGACTCTCAGGTGCATTTTCCATGGAATTGCCCAGTTACGTATATTTGTTATTTGTAATTTTATTCTTCGCCATCCTAAAATTTGAAACTTTCAAAAAATATTACACCAGAGACACGAAACAATAATTGATACTTTTTGGATAAAATTGTCTCGATAGGGGCATTTTGAAATCCGGCCCTTGCATTATTTATTAACTCCGCCTAAGGTCCTGTTAGTTTTAGAATTGGACCTACAACAGCCTCAAAGCTCCTAATAATAGTTTTCGGGTGGATGTAACCAAAACAAAAAACTAAGTTAACACGTATTACAAGGATATCCTGTTTATATAATCGTTAAAATTTTAATTAGTCAAGCAAGTTAAGTAAAAAACCGTTACTGGTAGGTATGTACAGAAGTAGCAAACTAAAAAGTTGAAAGTAACTGCACCTATAGACGTTACATGCAATCGGAGATGAACTAACGGCAGTCAGCTGATCAGTAGGTTTCACCTCACAGTGGAAGGCATTCTCAGGAGGCCAAGCCTTTAAAAAACAGTGAGAGTGAAGTCCCTCTTGTGTGGGGAATATGTTGATGTTGAACACACTAATATATTAGACACGAGTCCAATACTTAGCTGACTGACTGGCGTAAGATTTAAATACTTCAAAGTAATTTCACGGCACTCTTTGCGGCGTGTTTTGCAAAAAATATGTATTACATTCGCTCGCGCATGCCCATTATCAACAAACAGAAACATGATTGGTGCAAGTTTGTGGTGCTGCTTCCCAGTGCTTAGTTATTAGTACACACCTCTCTTCATTACATAACCGTTTCCTTCTACATAACTTTCCTTCTCTCTTTTGGGACTTCACCATCACTGTTATATCCAGGCCTCTTGAGAATTCCTTAAACTGCGAGGCGATACCTATCAATCAGCTGCCTGCCGTTAGCTGATCACTGATTGCATGCAACGTCTTAAGTCAAGTTGCTTTTTAGTTTGGTACTGCTGTACGTACCTACTTGTAAGGTTTTTTTTTTAAATAAATAAATAATTTAATAAACTCGAAACGCATACCGGTAGTGATATTAGATTTACATATTTGTGGCTGGCCACGAGAAAAGGGACCTTATGTCACCGGAGGGCGATTTTGAGTTATTAGGCCTATGAGATGTAGAATTTTCCAGAGATTTTAACAAAAAAAAACGGTGTCTCAATATCTATTTCCAAAAAAAAGGTACAGCGATTTATGTGAAGGTGAATCGGGTAGCAAAAAAAATTTTATTAATAGCGGTTATAAAAAGCGGTTATTTAAAAAAATGGACAATATTAATAATATCATAGCAATTCTTACTATATAGTTAGGCAGCCCAATGTTATTCGGCTTTTTATACAATAACTTTTAACACTTTGAAACTATTAATATTGTTCATGAACTATTTAAAAAAAAATTTTGCAAAATTTTCAAAAAAACTTGTAACCAAAAAATTTTTTTTTTTTAATTTAAAATTTTCAAAAATATTTTTTTTTACAAATTTTAAAATTCATTCGTATTTTGAATTCTTTATTGGGAGTGTTGTAGATGTTTGTCCACCTTGTCCCACCCATATTGTAGAAGGTGTCTAGAAAATTTCAAAACAAACGGACAGGAATTAACTAAATGACAAGCAATTTACATTTTAGAACATTATCGCCCCCTAGCGGCAGACAATTGAATATTACAGTCTAGGATTTATTTCGTTCTATTTGTATTACTGCACCCACTAGAGGGACCTACCACACTAACATATGTATCTGCATATGTATGAAGATCACCAGCCAGTACCTCCACTCACACAATCTAATGGCACAGACACACCAGAACTCTCAGCCACACACACGCCCAGCATTATCATCACCCACATCATCCACAACACAAACACCACCACTGACAATTGAATTCTTCTCAATAGTTAATTCAGTAGAATTAACATCTACCATCAGTTTATGTATTGTTTTATCATTAACCGCCATCCCATCGTTTATCAGTTGCATCTGTGGCAATGGGGCTTTGCAACAAATTATTACATATGGAAGAACCTGGTTCGATCCCTATTTGCAGAATATATTGGAAATATTATTTGTTACAGAATTTTCTGAATTCTTAAAAAATTTCAAATTTCCGAATATTTTTTATAATAATATGAATATGTAGATATATATATTAGTATTGTATTTTATATCTAATAGTAGCTCATTGTACGTTTACACGGTGTGGAATACGACTAGCACTGGACTATTCGTATTGGAGCGGTGTATTCGACTTTAGGTACATTGCGTTATTTTATAAGTATACAAAATAATTTCGTAATTTCGAATTTAATCCTCCATTGAAAGGTTTATAGATCTAGCCAGTTCCGGTATGTCTATTCTACCGTACATTCATTCTGTAGTCTATGAAAATAACATAGCACTAAATGTCAGACCACCAGGGGATTTTATTTACTGCCTTTGATTTATATTAAGATGCTTGTGGCAGAATCTAACACACGTCTTATGTAGAATGATTTATTTGTGTTTCTCTTAGGATTGACAGGTTGCTTATGATTTTCAAGACTTTTGCTGATAAAATTAATAATGTATTTCAATGGGCCTGTTATGTTATTTATTGTTAATTATTAAATTTTAATTGTATATTCTCTTTTTTCGTGTTAAGTAAAAATTGTGCATTGGGATCATATTGTCAAATTAAATCGGTGTATCATTTTCGTTAACTACTTATTTAAGACGTACTACAGTTGAATATTCATCCGCGGTGATTTCATTGGCCAATTGTAGGATTTGTGAATCATTGCCTGTTAACTATTTGTATGGATTGCTCCATAATAATTTTGCCCACTTTTACCAACGGATGAGCCACCTTTACCGGTTAACTTAGATTTAAAACTTAAAATGTATTGAGCTACATTATAATTAGAATTTAGTAGATTAAACTCCATTGCGTTTTCATTCTCTTGGGTCATCGATTTGGAATATCGAGATATGGAGAAATAAATCGGACAGCCAAGTACAGACACGGGATGGCGTTGCGTTACAACGAATAGAAAGATAAGTAACAATAGTTGTAACTTTGTATCTTGACCGAAACACAACACAGAGTAGCGAAGTGTCGTTGTATAATTGCTGGAGTAGAGGACCGCTATGGCTATTATTATAGGGAAGTGCATTAGATTTATAGGCGCTTCGTGATTAGAAACTACCCTAAATAGGCCGGGTTGCTCCTTTATATCGTTACTAGAATAGAATATAATACAATATAAAATTTAAATGAAATAAAATTGTTGCAGAAATATTACTTTGTTTAGATATTTTGCTGCAAATAAAGTATTAGATAAGTTAAAGTTATACTTGATACTGCTAAAATATTGTAAGAATAAGCGCTAGAAAGTTCAGAAAAACTTTATTTTTTCATACTCTTTATCTTATTTATTTAGACGATTGACAGCGGTAAGTTTAAATTTATTACTTTCCTTTGATATATTGTTTAACGCAAATTAGACTGTTATTTATTTGGATAAATTTAGTTATTTAGCCAACTATGTTTGATTTTATTCTATTTTACGTATTATCGACAATTGTCGGATATAAAGTTCCCTATTATCACTCAAGATACAAAAGTTGCACTTCGAAATTATATAAAATTATTTTCGCCCGAAATTTAGAATACTATTCTACTAGATACTGGAATAAAATTGGCATTAGAAAACAGTAAATAACAAACGATTAGGTGGACCCGGAGCACCCACCATAAGAACCCATTCCATACCTGCGATAGCAGCGTTCTTAATTTAGTCTCGGCAACTCTTCGAGAACCAGTTTTGCCCGCGGGGTTGTTTATTTGAGATAATATAAAAAACAGTGAATTGTTTTGCTGGAGAACACAACATCTGTGGACAATGTACTACTACTACTACTACTAGGATCGGCATGCTGCATTGCAGCTGCATTTTAAAGAATGCTGTGCCGGCTTGTCAACAAAATTGCACCGCCACAACTCCCTATCACCCATGACATTTGCTAGATCATCCGCATCTTTAAGGCCAGTGTCCTTTAAGATGCGTCTCAAGAAAGTCATGGGCTGTCCACCATGCTTATTCACTCCATGAGGCTGCCAAAGTACAAGATTATGCACTGGCTGGTCCTCACGGCGAAAGCAATGTCCTGCAAAGCGGAGGCGATTTTGTTCTAGTGTCAAGCTTGGGGGAACCAATGAGACACCTCCAATGTTATATAGTGTCTGGTTGGAGATGTGTGCATTGTACTTGACACAATGAACCCGGCGTAGCATTCTTGTGAATGTGCCATCCAGAGATTTGGTGTCCTCAGCAGTTAGAGCCCAGCATGGACTCCCGTAGAGGAGTACTGGAACTACTGCTGCTCTAAATAATCGGACCTTAAGTTTCCGATTAATTCTCGGTGACTTCCAAATCCTGGAAAGCCTATTCAAGGCTGCCCATGCCTTTCCCTTACGTATTCGAAGGTCCTCACCTGACTTCCGGATCCATGATCCCAGGTAACAGAAGTCGTCCACATGCTCAAGCATACCATCCTTTGAGCTTATGCTCATCCGATCAGAGACTTGCTGAGGACTTTCAAAGTTAACTGTCAGAATTTTGGTCTTTCTGGAGTTAATAAAAAGACCAACACTAGAAGCAGCATGTTCTAATGAGCTGAGGAGCCGTTGGGCTCCCTCTAATGATTCTGAGAGTACTCCTAAGTCATCAGCAAAGTCTAGATCAGTTAGGTACTTGGCAGGATTTCCTCGACTTCTGGAGCCAGTAGGTGGAGTTATCATCACCCCATCATCATTATAATGATCTAAGGACATGCGTAGAACATAGTCAACCACAATAATGAACAAGTATGGTGCAAGTGTGTCTCCTTGGAGGACGCCCCATAACACTTCAAATGGTTCTGTGTCACCATCAACAGTAGACACAAATGTTGTCGAACCATCGTATACTGATCTGATTGCTGCAATAATTTCATCAGGAATCCCATATAATGAAATTATGCTGAACATACGTGAGCGAGAGACTGAATCACTGACTGGACAATGTAGGGTTGGTTGATAAGACTCGTTTCCTGCCTGGTTCTCAAACTGTTGAATACAAGAAACCCACAGCTATAGAGAACTACAACCTAAACATGGGCGGCGTGGATGTGACAAACCAAATGATTTCTTCCTGTAATGCAGTGCGTAAAACTCAAACTTGGTTTGTGAAAGTCGGAATACACTATCTGCAGCGTCTTGTATTGAACAGTTTCATACTGTTTCGGGCTGATAAGAAACCAAAACACTTGAGATTCGACGAATACCTACTAGACGTAGTTGATCACCTCACAAAGGTGCCGACAAAGGCCTATCATAACGCCAAGCCTTCATCGTTGCCACCCATTCCAGACCCGGCGACAGTTACCCATAAACTAACTAAACTAGAACAATCTGGGAGATCACTGCATCCCCAGAAGCGTTGTCGTGTATGCTGGAGTAAGAACATTACAAATAAAACCCGATACATCTGTGCTGTGTGCCCTGGTCAACCTAGACTTTGTGTTTCGTGTTTCAGCGAATTTCCACCACACAATTAGTTTACCATTATGTGAACAATTGTCTAAATATGAACTAATTATTTGGTTAATTAATTAACTAATTAATTAGTTTGTTAATTAATTAATTATTTAGCTAATTAGTTAATTAATTAAGCAATAATGGTCCATTAAACTAAGTACTGATATCTACTATAGTTGATTGTGCAATTTTGGGTCATCAGATAAGGTTTTGTTTGTTTAAATATACTTTAATCCTTTAAATATACTTTATATCCAACTACAGTACATATCGGTTCCTTTCTCTACTCGAACTACTATCCGTGAATAAATTTAAATAAGTTTCATTAGGTATGTAATTTAATGTATTAGCTAATTTATTAATTATCATTATTATTAATATTGGTGTCCCTACTTTAAAACTAATCCAATTACATTTATTTCCTAACTACAGTACTTTTACCGGTAGTGTAACGTGATTGGCTACTGTCCTGAGCAATACATTGTTTAGGCTGTTCCGGTACCGGTCACTGTTCTGTATTTTGCAGTTGTGTCTGTATAAATTCAAATTTCTGTTTTATTTTATTTAATAATCGCCTGAAGAAGGGTTTAGGTTTAGGTTTAGGAGGGCGAATAATAATAATACAAAACGTTTTTATTGCTGAGGGAAGACCCTCTATCCTTAACATATTATATAAAACATGCTTGTTGGGACACACACCACATCCAATCCTTGGCCTTAACCTAAACAGATTCCTTTTAGCCTGTATAGCTGGGTAGGGTATAGACTATGTATGTAGTTACTTCCAACTGCAGATATGGTGGCAGGGGGGGGGGGGTGGTCTTGACCCAATCAAAATTCATCCTTCTTCAGGGGAAAATCGACACAACAGCCCCGTCTGTTCTATTGACTCTATTGATGGAAATCCCCCCCCCCCCCCCCCCCCTCCACGTCTCAGCAAATGTGGACAGAGCCGCAACTATTCGTGATACAGAGCGATAGGATTTGTTGTGTCATTGTATCATTTTTAAAACACATCACCTATTTTTTATTTTATTTTACCGGTTTCACAAAATTATATCACAAAACTCAAACACGAGTAGTGCAATTAATACGAAACCTAACACGAAAATATAAAGAATATAAAAACAAACAAACAGAATGGAGGGTGGGGGGGTCTTGGGTTCTCATTTCAAAAAAACGAAAGTGAAAATCTGAAAAAACCGCGATGTATTTAATGAACAGTATCTTGTTCTAAAACTAATAATATTCATTATTTAAGATTATAATAATTTAAACCATTTAATAATTACTTAAACCTCCCCATAAAGTTAACCACTTTTTTTTGGGGGGTGGGGGGGGGGGGGTGGAGCAGTCACTTCTTTCTAACATTTGAAATAACTCACGTAATTTGAAACAATTAAAAATTAAAATTAGGAACAATCTAATTTGAGAATGCTGTTCAGTCCAGCAATGAAATTGGAGACGTCAATATTAGTGCCAGTAATAAAGGAACGCTTCGTCAATAGTGGGAATCACCTTGCCGACAATAAACCCCTCCATAGTAACAATCGCAGTCTCCATCTTTCCCTCATCCGGTTGAACCATTACTGTAATGAAGCACGGCAAATCCCCTGTTCCGGTACTCAATTCAACCGCAGAAATATTCTCCAACTCATCACCGGAATCATCTCCATGGGCAAGCTCACCCTGTCCCTCCTCAATCCCATGGTGATTACTCACATCCTCCTAAAATATATTTTGAGTTTACAGTATATTTAATGAATTATCATCATCATGGTTAACCAAATTTACGAAATATTGATCACAAACATTTTCATATTGCAACAAAAAATTATAAAATGGTACTAATTTAATTTAAAGTAAATTGAAGCTTATTTATAAGCTTCATTATTATTACTTATAAGCTTAATTTAAAGCTTATTGACCAGGATTTCCTGTTCACGCCAGTCGCCTTTGAAACGTTTGGTCGCCCCGGTCCGGCAACGGAAGTTTTCCTGAAGGAGGTCGGTAGGAGGATACATTCATCGACACAGGATCCTCGCTCCCATCGTTTCCTGCTTCAGCGCATTGCGGTCCCAATACTCGTTGGGAACTCGGCCGCAGTCCTCGGTACAGTTGAATCTCCGTCAGAGGGCCTATTCGATATCCTAGAAAGCTAGATAGCACCTCTTCTTGCACCTGGATTATATATATTTAATAAACATTTTATTGTGATTTATGAACACTGAGAGTATTACTTTTATAATATTTACCCCTTGATAATATTGAATAATGATTATATGTAGCAATCATAAATGGAATAAAAAATAAAAATAAAAAAAAAAATTTAAGTAATAAAGTTATGAATTTAATATTTCATTAAAGGCTGGACAGGCCATGAACCGTCATTAAAATAATAATAGTAATAATAATTAATAATTTGTGATGTAAATCATAACGGTGTATTATAGAAATGAAATATATAATAGCGGTATTTTAAATAAATATAATACAAGTAATATAAATATATACTGAAATCCAGTCATAAAAACAAAGGCTAACTTAACACATACTTAACAATGATACAGGCTGGTTCACTAAAGAACATCGACAGACCCATCAATACCAACTCTTTGCGAACATTTATCCTCCCATTTCTCGCACTGGGAAGCGATATTAGCCACAGATTCCCGCCTGTTCTTTGGTAAAGTTTCTTTGAATATCTTCAGTATATTGACTAAGTGGAAATCAACCAATGCCTGTAATAATGACTAGCAATGCCAATGCCTAACATCCCTGCAATAAATTGATTCCATATAGGTACAGTCATTTGTAACTTCATAATATACCTACCAGGTGACATTTACATGGAATCCATATTTTTTTTAATTTAAAATTTTCAAAAATATATTTTTTTACAAATTTTAAAATTAATTCGTATTTTGAATTCTTTATTGGGAGTGTTGTAGATGTTTGTCCACCTTGTCCCACCCATATTGTAGAAGGTGTCTAGAAAATTTCAAAACAAACGGACAGGAATTAACAAAATGACAAGCAATTTACATTTTACAACATTATCGCCCCCTAGCGGCAGACAATTGAATATTACAGTCTAGGATTCATTTCGTTCTATTTGTATTACTGCACCCACTAGAGGGACCTACCACACTAACCGTATCTGCATATGTATGAAGATCACCAGAAGTACCTCCACTCACACAATCTAATGGCACAGACACACCAGAACGCTCAGCCACACACACACATTATCATCACCCACATCATCCACAACACAAACACCACCACTGACAATTGAATTCTTCTCAATAGTTAATTCAGTAGAATTAACATCTACCATCAGTTTATGTATTGTTTTATCGTTAACCTCCTTCCCCATCTTTCTGACAAATGCAACTAATAGATTGCATTTCGCACCAAGCGACTTACATTTCATCGATTTTATTTCCAGGTCCACTATCTCTGATTCTAATGTCGTATTGGATCGTTTTGCTATCTTAACCAACTGTCAAGCTTTGTTTGGTGATATTTTGTGTGTTGAAAATTCGCGTCTATTCATTCCTCGTTATTCAATAAGGATTATATGTCGGACTTCACAGAGATTGAGTCCAATATTCTAGAATCGCTTGGAGGCGTAAACATTGAAAGTGAGAGAGTAACTCGCAGCATCGTTCGGGCAGCCTTAGACAAGTTACAGCCCAAGAAAACCGATGTGACTGGTATGTTCACCTCAGACTGCTTGAAACATGGTGGTTCTGAAATTATAGATCATTTATATACCCTGTTCAATGGGTTTCTTGTACACGGATATGTGCCACCGTGTATATTATCAGCTTCTCTTGTTCCGCTCATAAAGGACAAACTCGGTGATATTTCAACCTCCAGCAATTACAGAGCTATTGCAATCGCATCCTCAGTGCTCAAAGTTCTAGAATGGGTGATGCTAATCTCCCAAGGTCATTGCTTGGCCGTAGATGATTTACAATTTGGGTTTCAGAAGCAGTCTAGTACGACAAGTTGCACATGGGCGGTCTCCGAAGTCCTCGGGTTCTACAGACGGTTCAATACGCCAGTATTTGGTTGCCTTTTAGATTTGAGTCGGGCCTTTGACCTGGTTGAATGGGTTAAGTTGTTTATGGAGCTTCTAAAGAAGGGGTTCTCGCCTTTATTTTTAAGGTTATTAATGTTCACATATAGGGAACAATGTTGTAATGTCAAGTGGGGTTCCGCTAACTCGCGCAAATTTTCTATCACTAACGGCTGTAGGCAGGGTTCAGTGGCGAGCCCATTTTTATTCTGTATTGTTATTAACACGTTAATCGTCCGTCTCAGAAAATCTCGAGTTTGTTGTCACATTGGGTCTCGCTTTTTCGGTATATTTATATATGCCGACGACATACTTCTGCTGTGTCCATCAGTTCATGGTTTGCAGCATATGCTCAAGGATGGCGAATTATTTTCGAAGGATTTTAATATGGTATTTAGCACCAATACTAATCCAGATATAAGTAAATCGAAATGTATACCCTTTAATCGTTCTTGGTCTAAACCGTCTACAAACGTTACAGTAAATGAAGTTACATTACCATGGGTTAAGCAAGCGACATATTTAGGCAACACACTGCACTATTCAGGTAGTTTCAATTTCGACATGCAATTAAAGCGCGGTAAATTTATTTGAAAACTTAAATGTCTTAGGCAAGAATTTAGCTTCTCACATCCGTCTTGTTTATGTAATTTGCAAAGAATTTATGCAACTAGTTTTTATGGTAGTTCACTATGGGATTTTTCGTCACATAATTTTTTGACAACACTTAATTCATGGAATATTAATGTTAGATCAGTTTGGGGGTTGCCTTACAATACTCATAGATTCTTTGTGGTGGGTTTAGTAGATTTCCCATACCCAAAGTCAATGATTTTTGGTAGGTTTGTACAGTTTATTACTAAATCTATTCTAAATAGCCCAAAACAATCTATACAATTTTTAGGTAATCTTAATATTTTTGATTGTAGGTCAGTGAGCGGTGCAAATCTAAATTATATATCAACATCTATTGTTAATTCCCCGGTAGCCAGATTTCCAAATGTAAAGGAATGTTATAATTTTAAATGGTTCGGAGATAATTCGACTTACATAACTATGTGCAGGGAATTAGTTGATTGTAGATATACCTTGGAAGTACCAGGTTTTGAGCAGGATGAGTTGGAAAATATTTTGCATTATATATGTACGGAATAGTAGCGTGATTTACGAATTAGTAAACTGATTGAGTCGTATTGTATCTCAGTAAATGTGGCGGTTAACATTAACATTATCATTATTGTAACAGTTCATCTACTTACCCACCCTACTTTATTTGTGCTTAATTATGTAACTTTGTATGTACGCTGTACTGTTATTTACTACTGTTTTTTGTATCTAACGTGTACGAAATTAACAATTAAATTAAATAGTCATAGTGATACACCCAACTATGTTACTATTCATGCTGGGCGTAAAGATGAAAATAAAAAAATATATATTGATACAGAATTTAGAATGTTATGGCTGGCTACCATTATGATATGTACGTCCGTCACTTGGGATGCGACTGTGGTAGATCCCCTTTGTCCCAGCCACATACCCAAGGTTATTAGCCGCTTGCGTGACTGCCGGTTTTGTCCGAGTTCGCTCGACCTAGTAGTAGTAGTACGGTCACTGTGGAATGGTTACTGAAAGAACAGTTGACATGAGTAAACAGTAATGCCTAGTTCAATAGGGGCCTAGTTCAATCACAGTACTGCAGTATTAGACTCACTAAAAATTAAAAAATATTCAATGAAATACTGAAATAGGCCTAATTATACAACAACTATCAGACCGTACTGCCGTACAGTCGTACCGAACCTGATAACCTGCAGACAAGCCTAGAATACAAGTACAAGGTATAGTATGTAGGTACGGCAGTAAGGCCTGTGGAAGTATGGGCGGCGGTCTGGCGGTAGCCTACTGCAGCAGGCATTCCAGTTGTACCGCAGACAGGTAATACAGTAATAGGAAATCAAACACTAACTGCTGATGAACTGCTAGGCCTAGCAGAAGAACAGTGCCAGTACACATAAGGCTGCAAAGTCAATGCTAGCAGCAGCATTCAAAGAATGATACCACACAGCCAGCTGTGAGTTCATTATCCTTGCCTCACACTAAGAGTGTTGCTGCTGCTAGGATACAAATTATCTGTTATTGGCTAGAGCTGTACCATTGGTTGGCTTTCATGTTATGATATTCCATGTATTCAAATGGATTGATGGAGGGAATTTCAAAATAGTCAAATAATACAACAATAATGAAATTTTTAATATGATGTGCAATTATAAAAATCGCTGTAACTCTGGTGCAACACGACCGTATTCGATGAAATTTTCATTGTTACGTACGGTAATTAATGCGTTTACAATTGCTATACTCAATATATTTATAATCGGTATGATTTTTAAACTATAAGAGTTTAAGAGCCGGGAATTGCCAAATTGTGGCTACGTAAGCCAGATTTGACCACAAAATTGACCAGGTTCGTGCAACTCTTGAAAATTTTGGAATATGTCAATTTTGTTCTACTATCATGTTCTATAAATGACCAAAGTTAAAAAAAATATAATTCCTAGGAAGTTGTTTTATTTTTGATAAATATGTAATTTTATGGTGAAAATTTGTTAATTTTGTTAAAAATGAGTGAAAATTTGACGGTTTGGAGTAAAATTGGGTGGGTTGGGCCAACTCATATAAATTGTTGCCAGTGTCATTTTTCTTATCCTAAAACGTTCTTTAATTGAGCACAGTTTTAGAAAATATAATTCCTAGGAAGTTCTTAAACTAAAGCTCAGACTTTCAAAAAGACGGTCATTTAACGGACTTTTTTTATTTGTCTGTCATACCTACACACTATGTCGAAATCGAATATGGCGTGCATATTCGGATTCAGCACACCAAAATGTACCTATATAGTATATTTTGAAGTAATCTGAGGCTAAAATAAAAAAAAATGAAAAAATGAAAAAAAATTTCGCCAAAATTTGCCAAACTTCCAAAAATACTTAACTTGCTCAGATTTTCATGAAATTTGGTACGGATGTGCCCAAAGCAATTCTAAGAAACTAATTTGAAGGATTTACGGAAAAATGCAATTTAAGCCGAAATATCGCATTTTAAGTGCCTAATTTTAGGCTAAATTTCAAGAAAATACAGATTTCCTAAGTTTGGCCCTTATTTACTACAAGAAGCGAAAACTTTTTGTATTAACATTAAATGGATAAAATGTAGAGCTATCTTATCCATCTGTGATGTTAAAGTTTCAGAAAAATATAAACAGACAATTCGGAGAAAACCACTTTCTACCAAAACCTATTTTGTCAACTTCCAAAATTACCATTTTTCGGCCCCAATTTCCGGCCCTTAATATTCAGGTAACGCACAATATCAATAACAGTAATGGAACTCCCATCTTCCCTCTATATAACGCAAGTGGAACGGCTTCATTCTAATTAAAAGATACAGAGTTATAATGATTTAAAAATTGTCAAAAATATCCAAATTTGGCCCAAAATTGGCCAAAAGTTAAATTATTGGCATACTGTTTAATATTTTTGGCCAATATTTTGACCCGATGAACAACTGTACTGGATATGTATTCGGTATGAGTTTCAATCGAAATGGCCAAACTGCTTTGGTGATAGCGACAAAACAATGTAAAATTTTACCATCGGGATATTTTTTGGGTAAAATTAAAATGTGGCCAAAATGGCCAAATTTGGCTAAACGAAATTTTTTAATAAAACTTGCAAATTTATCCGCGCACAAAGTCTCTGGAGAACATTTGAAGATTTCAGTCACCTTCATTCCGAATTTCACCATTTAGTGCTAGAAGTTTCCAATTTGGGGCAAAAATCCACTTTTGGTTGCCAATTTGGAAATGTTGGGGGACTAAATTGAAAAAACAAAAGCGTACAAAATTCTTAGAATAACAAAAACTACAAACGTGGCAAATTTCAGAGTATATAATTCCTAGGAAATCGTAAAACGCTCCGAGTAAGCTTCACTTTCTATATACTAATGTTGGAACGCCTACGCCCGGTGTGGGAGAATCCTCACGAAGGATCCTCCCACGTTGTGTTGTTTTTAGGTTTACATAAGAACCGCATATCCAATTCGGTCACGGACTGACTTTCTAGTTACACTGCAAGCTGGCACAAAGTGAGAAATTAAGTGTTATCAATGGAATAAAAGTCATGAATGAAAGTCATGAAGATGAACTGAACTTCCTTTGGGAATTTCTGCTTAATGAGTTTACCCAGTGGCAATAATAATAAGATATTATAATTCTTTATAATAACCAAATTTAATTGATTACCAAATCATTCTGAACAAAACAATTAATTTCAACCAATTAAAGTTGTAAAGTACACTCAATTATGCAATGGAATATCAAATAAGACAAATTGATTCCAGATGAGATCCGGCCAAAAAATCGACGTGGCTCAAATTTTTCAGTTACGATTCTTCCATTCCGTGCTCGGATTACACGTGACCCCCTTGTAGATAATTTATCTGGGCTCGGACTCACGAATCAATCTCCAGTGTCGCCTGTTAGATAATTTGTAGTCCCCATTCATGAAGCATATCAATTACAATCGGGTGATTCCATTGGCTGTTTTTTCAATGCGTAGTGAAGGTTATCAGGCTGGCCAACACTTGAAGAAGCTACTTCAGAGTTGGGCATGTAAAAAACATGGCTCATATAACCATATGCGTACCTTCTTCAGGGTCTGATCCTGACTCTTTTTAATAGTCATGGCGAAGGCCAGGTCGTACAGGAAACTGTCGCCACGCCGAAACCATTGTCCCGCCGCGGCCGCATTTCCTGCATAATAGTATAAATAATTAGTTATTACATGGGGTAAAAAGTAGAACTTTTTTCACTATTCTCGGTGCATTAGATAATATTGAAATAAGATTAGCTACGTTGTTTCCTATGTAAAACGAAAATTTATTCTTAAATTGATACCTTTTTTTGCAGCTCAATTCTTTAATAGAAGATAGAGTAATATAGTGTTACAAAATATATTGAAATGAGTATTTTACTATAATATATATTGCCTCCATATTGTTACTGCGATTCAAATTACTGAATTCTTCAACTCCTGATGCTGACTTACTCAATGTTAAATAATTTAGTGTTCTCGAATAATTAATATGTAACGAAAGAGCCGCTTAACAACTTAAACTAATATTGGATATTGAGTTCCGTTTTGGAGATCGACTTGCAGACTTTAAAGTTGCAATAACATTTGAGTCTGAGCATATGGATATTGCTCAAAGTACGTGCAAACCTTTTCTGCATCGATGCTCTTTCGACACATGTAATGTAATAAAAAAAAATTCTACCAAAAATATTTTAGTTTACTTTTTTCGCCGGGAAAAAAAGTAAATTCAATGCAATCCTATGGCTTACTTTTTTCCATAGGGAAAAAGGTATCGTTTATCGTATTGTTTCCGATGTTCCTCCTTGCCCGCGCTGTATTTCAGTAAATAGGCCTTCATAAAGTGCACAGCACATACCTGTACATTAGTACAGGCACCCATTAGAGCAAATATTCGAGGTATTGTTGGAACGAAGAATTCGTGTGCCATAGCAGCGTACTGATATGACCCAGCAACGAATTCATCATTGACAACAATATTAATATAGTCATCCTTGAAGGCTAATTCTAAATCTAAGAGTGACTCCAGGAATGTTTCAGAGTACAGGTTTTCTTTTGGGACAAATTTCGATTTTCCTGACTCCGGATATTTAGTGTATCGGCAAATTGGTTTGCCATTTTTATCAGTGCGTTTTTGACACCGCCCACCCGCGCTGTTGCAGTTATGCGTTTGCAAGTTTTGTAAATGGTCCATAAATTTAAATTTATCCTGCACATCCCATACTAGCCCCTCTGTAATTAAATTGTAGAAATCAGTCCCAAAACAGTCATGAAACAAACTTTTCGATTGGCAACAAATTCTGGAGAGGGATGTTTCGGTGTCCTCCTTATGCAGTGTGATTCCCATGTATATGTGAGGTTTATTGCCAATGGCCTTCTGGTCCTGGAATTCCATTCTGGCCCACAGGCTTTCCACATGGCTGACGGGTTGCTCTGAATTACAGCCATCGGAGTACATGTGTACAGTCCGCATCCAGGCTCTCAGCATAACAACACCCCGTCGAACAAGTTGAAACTTGTAGTCCTCTGTGTGCCCGTATTTGCGTTTGATGACATTTGTTATTGGAGCCACACCCGGTGTCTCACTATCATTACATGTCAACGTAATGAAGTAAGTGCAAGCTCCCTCCTTTGTTAAGGTTCCTTCACTTTTCTGCGAGAATCAACTTCATTAAAATTTAGTTTTTGTTCCCTAATACAAGTTTAATTTTTTTAAGTTTAAAAATTCCAGACCGCGATGTAGGGATGCAGAGTTGTCATTTAATTGAGTATTTAGAAGTATATCAAATACGAAATCCAGATAGGCTAGAATTTTTGGTGTTATATTTCCACCTTGTAAACATATTTCTGTGTGATCGGACAGAGAAGCCAGACCGGGCTTATTTTCGGTTCTGTTTGAGTACAAAACCGAAGGAAGTGCACCCAATACAAAACAAGAGGAAAAAGAAAAGCTTCAGGAAAAAGTAAGGGGACATTACTATTGGGATCGGAAATAAATGAATACCAGCTGCATCAGTTTATTAATGGTCGACATACAGAACAGCATATCAAACAATAATATGAACCAACAGACCAACAAACACACCCACCACCTTACAGCACATCAGTACAGTAGGTACCAGTAACGGTTACTGTACCTACAGACCTAGAAGATAGGAAAGACTGAATACCGGAATACCAGAAGAGGACCGGTAGCTAAAAGACCAGTAGGTTGGATCTAACCACCACCAAGCCAGGGTCTACTAGAGCCCTAACAATACATAATCTAACATCTCCCCCAAGAACAATGTAGGAGACATTTGTACTGAAAAAAAATCCAACCACCACCAATAGGTCAGTTCATTGAACTCTGAATCTTGCTGGTTGCTTGTGAGTTCTCGAACTGCGCCTGGGAAGATCATCAGCGAACTGTACCTGTTTTTGAGGCGTTATGTCACGAAGAGAAGAGTCATCTGGGATGGAACGGGAAAGGACGATACCAGATTTGTTCCATAGTTTTGAATGTGCACTCTGGATGCAAACTCGGGAACCAATAGGAATCGGGGTTAAGTCGTGAGCATGATCATTATAATATGATTCAGTTGCTGAAGACGTTGAAGGACCAGGGATAGGGAATGAATCACCTGCCAGTGTGGACGAATGAGCTGGTATAGTAGAACTGAGGGATCTACCGAACAACAGTTGAGCTGGAGACATACCATGTTCTTTAGGAGTATTTCTCCAATCCAGCAAACCACGAACAAAGCAAGTAGAGTTTAGATCTCCTTTGATATCTAACTTTTTTATCAATGATTTCATGGCCTTTACAGCCCCCTCTGCATGGCCATTAGACTGAGGATACTCAGGAGTAGAATACTCAGGGATGATATTCCATTCGGATAAGAAATCATGATAACGTGCTGAATTAAATTGTGTACCACCATCAGAACGAAGGCGTTTTGGAATACCGAAATCTTTGAACCATCCTCGAAGAGCTGAAATAACTTGAGAGCTGGAAGGATCGGCACGCCAAGAATGAACGCATGGCCACCCAGAATATCTATCGACATAAACCAGGTATGACCAGGTGCTGAAGTAGAAAAGATCAGCAGAGCAATCCTCCATTGGAAGACATGGATGAGGGTCGCTTTAGGTAAACTTGGTTGATAAAGTTGACACTGGGGACAAGAATTGACTATGTTTGTAATATCACTATTGATACCAGGCCAGAATACAGTTTGCCTAGCTCTCCTCTTAGAACGTTCAATGCCCTGATGAGCATCATGAAGGTGCTTCAGGACATCCTTGCGGAGGGAAGATGGAATTACAATCCGGGAACCTAATAAAAGGAGATTATCTTCACAAGATAACTGATGTCGCACATTCCAGAATGGGCATATGTGCACAGAACATTGTGTGGATGTTGAAGGAAATCCAGAAATAACAGCATCCACCAAAGCCATGTAAGAAATATCATCCTTTGCAGATGATCGGATAGACTCAATATATGAATCCTTGAGATGACTTGGAGCATCAGAGACAACAATTGAGGTAGACACGTGACGAATGACTGCAGAAACATGGTCATTGACATCTGTATCACAAAGAATATCCTCTGGAGTAGGATCCGAAACAGGGGCACGGGAAAGTGCGTCTGGAATCGAATTGATATCGGAAGTGATATCAGAAGTGATATCGGAAGTGATATCGGAAGTGATATCGGAAGTGATATCAGAAGTGATATCGGAAGTGATATCGGAAGTGATATTGGAAGTGATATCGGAAGTGATATTGGAAGTGATATTGGAAATGATATCGGAAGTGATATCGGAAGTGATATCGGAAATGATATCGGAAGTGATATCAGAAGTGATATCGGAAGTGATATCGGAAGTGATATCAGAAGTGATATCGGATGTGATATCGGAAGTGATATCGGAAATGATATCGGAAGTGATATCAGAAGTGATATCGGAAGTGATATCGGAAGTGATATCAGAAGTGATATCGGAAGTGATATCGGAAGTGATATCAGAAGTGATATCGGAAGTGATATCAGAAGTGATATCGGAAGTGATATCGGAAGTGATATCGGAAATGATATCGGAAGTGATATCAGAAGTGATATCGGAAGTGATATCGGAAGTGATATCAGAAGTGATATCGGAAGGATGGACCCAATCAGTTGGTTCGTTATCCAGAACTGGACAAATAATACCTTGTTCAACCATTTTCTCTAAGCAAGCTTTAGCCCAGTCTCTAATGGCTAAAGGAAGTTGCCTGGCTGTATGAATAGCATATGGTTGGGCATCATCTTTTAATGAAATGGTCATGGGTGGGCCATTCATTGGACGAAGTTTGTCATCTTGGTCAAAAACATCAGAATAAGCCTTTATGAGTTTCTGCTTAACAGTATCCCATTCTGAAGGCGAAGGTTCATCAGAAAGATGGAAGTCAACCTTGAATGATGTTGTTGGAATTTAGTTTTTAATACCAATAGGTGTCATATTAGAAGAATTAGAAGAAGCAACAGACTGAATTTCTGCCACTGGTTCTGGATATGAACTTGAAATAATTCCTAGGTTTTGACAAGTATACCATGCCAAAAGAATTCCATCGACTTCTTCACAAATGCAGATAAGCTCATCAGTTGAATATTCGCCATAGGAAATTGTGGTGTGGAGGAGACCAATGCATGAAAGAAGACTATCATTAGCAGCAGAAAGATCATCATGGTCTGGTGGAAGTAAATTTTCTTTGTCAATAGAAAGGGCCTGAAGAAAATCTAAGCCGGCAACAGTGGCCTCAGCACCAGTATCTGGAGTTGCTTTGAAGAACCGAATAAATGTCCTGTTACGATATGACAGAAGTTCAGAAATACTTTCGGAGCTTGTCGATTATGGCTTCCAACCAAATTGAGGGTGATGCGGCTAATGGTTTTTGTCTTAGGTTTTGAAGATGAATTCAAATTATTTTGTTTAGACCGACAAACATTGGCAAAGTGGCCTTCCTTGCCACAATAAGAACAATCTTTGTTCCTTGCTGGACAGTCAGCGCGTTTATGGTCTGTTTTACCACAACCATAACAAACTATAGGGCCAGTAGTTGAAGAATTGTTTCTGGAATTGGATTTAGAAGAATTGTTGCGCCTGGAATTATAAGGCTTTTTGTTGTGAAAACGAGATTGTCGAGAAGCTTGGTTGATTGAAGGGTTTATTTAAATCCTGAACTCCAGCTTGGGCTGATTCCTCAGACCTACAAAGATTTACAGCATCTTCAAGCGATGGAAATGGAGTCAAGGCAAGAAGTTTAGATCTGGTGTCCTCGCAAGAAATACCAGACATAATTCGAGTAGTCAACCGCCGATCGAAACAATGACGACATAGATCAGCATCTCGAGCAAGATCTTTAATAGCAACCAGGTAGCTATCAAAATTTTCACTTTGACGTTGTTTCCTATTATCAAACTGAACACAATCAAGGGCTATATTCCGTTTACCACGAAAATAACTTTGAATACAATCTATTAACACCTGAACTGTTAAAGGATTATCATGTGTGTCAGGAGGAATGTCAATAACTTGTTCCAGTGTAGAGCGCATACCTATAGAAAGGTAACTCCTGAAAATACAGATTTGCCTATCCCTAGCCATTCTATCCATCTGAAATGCAGAATAATAATCCGCCCAAACTGACTTCCAAGTTTCAAATTTTGCTAAACTGAAATCCGGTTCTAAAGCAATTGGTGCTTTAATTTGAAGATTACGAGGGGTTGAGTCAGCCTGATGAACTACAGGTTGATGTGGTTGACCAAGTAATTGTTGAAATTGATGGGCATTTTGGGCTTGGGATTGTGCTAAGGAATCAGCCAAATCGCGTTGTGATTTAACTAAAGCATGTAGAAGAGCTGAGGTGGGATCAGGATTACCACGACCAGCCAACTGTTCTCTTAAAACCTCCAGTTCGATTTCGAGTTCAGCTTTAGTAGGCATATCTGACTGTTGAATATTAAAGAAATTTCAGGAAATTAAATATCCGAAAAAATTTGAAAAATCCGAAAAGAAAAAATTTTGCAAAAATGTGCAAAACTTTTGCACGCAAATCAGCCAAAATCTGTAGTTATCGAATACTGGCAGACTGGAATACCGCCTGACTGCTGAATGTGAATTGAATAGGTACCGGTAGTTATAATTAGGCTTGCGGGCGTCGCTGCCTACCCCTCACGGCCCCCGGACAGCGCAAGGTCCTCAGCGCCGATGTAGGCTACCGTCGTCGCTGTGTTTTTCGCCAACGTAGTAGCTACACAACGACAACGATAACCAGCGCGAGTCACTCCACTGTCTGTCCCAAGGGCTTAGTTTAGAAGAGTACTGGAGTAGGTACACCACCAGAAGTATAGGTAGGTAGCTAGGCCTAGATCAGAATCAGTAGAGGCGACCGGTAGAATAATGTTGAATTATCTAACCTGCTGAATGCACTGGAATGTCCACCATTTGAATAGGGTTGTAGGAACATCAAGTACATCACTGCGCCATATTGGGATCGGAAATAAATGAATACCAGCTGCATCAGTTTATTAATGGTCGACATACAGAACAGCATATCAAACAATAATATGAACCAACAGACCAACGAACACACCCACCACCTTACAGCACATCAGTACAGCAGTACAGTAGGTACCAGTAATGGTTACTGTACCTACAGACCTAGAAGATAGGAAAGACTGAATACCGGAATACCAGAAGAGGACCGGTAGCTAAAAGACCAGTAGGTTGGATCTAACCACCACCAAGCCAGGGTCTACTAGAGCCCTAACAATACATAATCTAACAATTACCTTCTGGAGTTAATGATGGTATATGGCTGAGTATGCGGTTGAAATTCGCCTGTTTGTGGGCAGAGTATTTCCTATGTAATACACCGTAATATTCGTTAAGGAGGACGTGTATCCTGGAAGTCGTTGCCACATCACACACTACGACGTTGTCTCTACTGGCATATAAAGTAGACTCGTCATCATGTTCCTTGTAGAGTTCGTTTGAGCCCAGGATCCCAAGGTGCTGCTCCACATACTCCAGATCCACCTCGTTGTCCTCCTCTGGATCCATAAATTGATCCAGTGGATCCTGCCCAACACCCTCGTCTGGGTGGTCATCACCTTCGTCATTCCCATCCATTGGGTCATCGAACTCCCGATCTTGTTGAGCAAATACGGCCAGATCTCCCACAAAGGTCTCTGCTCCGGATTTTATTGCAGCAGAACCATGATGATGACATATGCCAACGTCGCAATGGTAATATGGCAGACCCCAAGGACACCTCCACCTAGCGATATTGGTGCAGCCAGTTGTCCAGCACTGGGTTTGATTTGTTAAATGCTGGCGAATGAGGTGAAACTGTGGATGGAATTGACACTTAAGAATATTTTGACCAGCAAATTGAGCCAACTGCTTATGTTTTTTTATTAAATTTTGATGTTGTAATTTCTTAGAAAATACTAGAAATGTAAAATGTTTTAAGATATTGGATTGTTGTATATTATTGTTTATATATTTTTTGCCGAATGTGTCCTGAAATAAAAATGTTTCCCCCCATTTAAATATAATCGTAGTAAAATTATAATAATTAGCGCGAATGAAAATAATGCCCTAATTAATTAAGCGGAACGTTTCGATTTATTACATTAAACCATCATCAGCCAATACTACAGTAAGATACATAAAGTTTAAATTACATTCTAAATTAGTAATATTACTGCAAAATATGTGAAAACATTACAATACGAGAAGATATAGGAGCCTAACTACTTGCATACGTAATACTGAATTAAGTAAAATAGTGCACGGTAAAATCATGAAATCAGACAACTAAATTGATAATGAGTACAACACCAATATTAATTAATACATACTGTATAGTACTGTAGATACGGTCTATGTCGTGTGTGTAGTTTTTAGAACAATAGTAAAGGGAATGAGGTTCCCTGAATATTTAGAGTAGGTCTGTGGCGGGAGATAACTAGGCTTTCTTTAATTAATAGGTCGTATTTAGTATCAGCTCTACCTATTATTGAGAAGTCATTGTAATTAAAGGTGTGATCCTCGTCTAGGGCATGTTCTCGTACAGTGGAGTTGATTTTGGTCATTTTGGTCATTTTGGCCGCCAAAACAACCAAGTTAATGTTTATTGGGATTGGGACTGTAGGTAGAGGCTAGAGGGGGTGAATCAATGTATTTTATGCCGGATTTTGATACATAGGTATTGCGCTCAATGGCTGCAATAGTTTCATTTCCTGAGGAACTCTAGGATGACTCTGATCCTGCCTCCTGACTGATTCGGTATAATATAATATAATTACTATCGGAATCAGTTTCTGATTCATGAGAGTAATGAGTTATACTGGAGTATATTTCATCACCTGATTTTTCTTCTTGTCGTAAAGATGATTCACTTGCGTTCAGATACTG
This sequence comes from Nemertoderma westbladi, assembly GCA_032718475.1. Classification (NCBI taxonomy): domain Eukaryota; kingdom Metazoa; phylum Xenacoelomorpha; order Nemertodermatida; family Nemertodermatidae; genus Nemertoderma; species Nemertoderma westbladi. Next base: position 80,271 of record JAUCBJ010006897.1, on the reverse strand, counting down.
TACCGGAACTTCCCCTACAAATTCCCCATCATCCAACCACTGATCAATGTTTATTGTGCGTAAGTCTTCGTTCATTGTAAAATATAAATTATTGGTAGAAACTTGAGAGTATAATCAGATTGAACTACACTCTGACACTGTGTGAAACCAATTCTACTGTATACTTCAGTACTCTGCAATGCGTCTATTGTATATGTATATATGTAAAGTATAATAATACTAGGCTAATTGACTAATACTGTAATACAGTACAGTACTGGTGGATGCTTCAGTACCAGCCAATTGCTGCCTATTTTGCTTGTCTGGCTGGTGGGTAGGCTATATCATGTTTGTTATAAAGCTATTATGCGTACGCTAATACCCCAAAATAATAATTACCAATAAAGCAACCTACCTGAGATTTACGTAATGAACTAAGCAGCATATTCAGAACAATGCAAAACAAAATAGGGGAGCATACTGCACCTTGACGCACTCCGTTAGTGATTGAGAATTTAAACGAATCGCTATTTAACCATTTCACCGCTCAAATTTGATTACAGTAAATGAAAAGCAAACACCTTAGATATAACACAGAAAATCCCTTTTTTAGTAACTCCAAAAATAGAATTGGCCATTGGATCAGGTCAAAAGCTTTCGTGAAATCCAACAGGCACCCAAAAACTGGCGTTGAATGTCTAATTCACTACGGAAACCAAATTGGAGATCATCCAATTTTAATTTCGAACCTTCCCCTAATAACATTACCCACTCAAAAACTTTCAAAAGTAACGCAGATATTGCAATAGCCCTATAATTAGTATCTGAAGAATTGTCCCCCAACTTATTTTTCACAATTGGTATCATAGAAATAGATAACAAACATTTAGACACAAAGCCATGTGATAAGAAAGCATTAAATAACTTGGCAAGGTGACTTTCAAGAAAAGCACCACCATTAATCAGTGCACCGGAATCAAAACTGTAACTGACGTCTGATTTATTATTCTTTAATCGCAGTAAGGCCTCATGTATAATACGGGGCGATAAAAGTTCACTAAGGCCAGTACCATTGGGTTGGTTCACATTATTCACATTAGTGTTATTAATCTTTTTAATTTCGTCAGCCAGCTTGGATTCAACATACGATAATTTCACATCACAAGAAATGTTCTGATTATATAAAACATCATAAATATTAGCAAAAATATCCGCAATATCTGACGAATCAGTTTCACCATTAATAGAACTCGATTGCACTCGCACATTCCCTTCTAAATTTTTGGTTTTCATCAAAAATACCAGTAGTACCATTTAAACAGGCCTGACAATTTTATTACGTTTAATGTTACCCTGCGCTTTTTTTAACCTGCGTATAGCATATTGATATTGGGCACGAGTAGTACGGCGTTTATGAAAGAGATAACTATTAGCACCAGTTAGTTTCCCCACAGCACTCCAAACATCATGCCAAAACATAGCATCTATTTTAAAATCTCTCACATGTTCGTTCCAACCAGGCAATGTTTGAAATCGCTTGCGGTTTATAACGCCTCCAGTATGTGGCAAAATCACAGCTGCATTATCAATAGCCTCCAATAGCTGCATTGTGTATTTTTCAATAAACAAACGATGTTCAGGTTTAGAACATAAAAGATTATTGCAATTATGACAATCAGTCTCTAAAGAAACATTTATCAGCAAATCATTCAGTAACGAATGATAACTTGCCTTTTGTTGATCAGTTGCTTTATCATAAGAATATTTAACTGGAGGAGGCTCATAAATAATTCGGGACGTCCATAAATTAATTTCGGGACGTCCATATAGTTAATTTCGGGACGTCCATAAATTAATTTCGGGACGTCCATATAGTTAATTTCGGGACGTCCATAAATCAATTTTGGGACGTCCATAAATTAATTTCGGGACGTCTCCTCCTTACGATACCTCCTCCCTTAACGAAGCCCCATTCAACTCCTTTTATAAGACTGTGTACTCTATCAATGCCTCAGTGGGCGAACTCCAGTACTTCAAGGCTCAGCGCCGGACACTACATTTTTTTGGTGATTTTGGTCATTTTGGCCGCCAAAACAACCAAGTTAATGTTTATTGGGATTGGGACTGTAGGTAGAGGCTAGAGGGGGTGAATCAACGTATTTTATGCCGGATTTTGATACATAGGTATTGCGCTCAATGGCTGCAATAGTTTCATTTCCTGAGGAACTCTATGATGACTCTGATCCTGCCTCCTGACTGATTCGGTATAATATAATATAATTACTATCGGAATCAGTTTCTGATTCATGAGAGTAATGAGTTATACTGGAGTATATTTCATCACCTGAATTTTCTTCTTGTCGTAAAGATGATTCACTTGCGTTCAGATACTGTACCGGAACTTCCCCTACAAATTCCCCATCATCCAACCACTGATCAATGTTTATTGTGCGTAAGTCTTCGTTCATTGTAAAATATAAATTATTGGTAGAAACTTGAGAGTATAATCAGATTGAACTACACTCTGACACTGTGTGAAACCAATTCTACTGTATACTTCAGTACTCTGCAATGCGTCTATTGTATATGTATATATGTAAAGTATAATAATACTAGGCTAATTGACTAATACTGTAATACAGTACAGTACTGGTGGATGCTTCAGTACCAGCCAATTGCTGCCTATTTTGCTTGTCTTAGGCTATATCATGTTTGTTATAAAGCTATTATGCTGTTATAATTAGAATCTCATAGTGATATAAGCTTAGAATTAACCTTAGTTCAATTGACTACAAATGTAGTCCATATTTCAAAGTAAGTGAAACTTGCAATTTTCTATGCTGTGATTGGTCGAAATTTTTTAATATCCAATACATAGGTTGGCAAGTAGAAACCTTAGGAATACACAAAATTTTAGGCAACCACATGCATTAATTACGAAGATATTGATATTTAGAAACTACAATTGTAGTCCATATACCAAAATTAGTGTTAATCAGACAGAACCTCAAACTCCAGAATCCCCCCCCCCCCCCCCTCACAATCTGGCCTCCCTGGTGACTCAGGGTTTGGGCCAGAAAGGAAATCAGTAAAGGGACTCACAAAATTGTTGGCAGCAGTCATTTATTGAATTAACTAATAATAAATATCGTGGGTTCAATGAGTAACAATAATAATAATAATAACTAGTAATAATAGTAACAATAATTCGCAATTCGAATCGTATAGAAAAACAGTAGGGCCTATAACTTTCGGATCGAAAACATACATACCTGCACTTCTGGCCGTTCTCATAGCCGTCACAATCACACCAGTTCCTATTTTTCAGACGTAAATCTGGTATCGAATCGTACTGTATCAAACAACAGGGACAGATATCCGTTGATGAAACCCGTACTGTATATTGGCCTGCAATAACGATAAATTGTTAAATACAATTATAATAAAATAAATGTATTTGATACCGAAATTTACACAATGCTGTGGCAATGACTTCAAGGTTATGGCACAAACAATGTATATTATTATTCATAATTTTAAAACCAGCAATAGTTTCATGCTTTTAAAATTTTTGAATAAAACTTATTATGTGGTAAAAATGTCTTACTTCTCTTTGGGGAACTTTCTTCGGAGAAAACATTAGTACCGGTGGTGGAGGTCTGGAGCGTGGAGTGAACGTGGGTGTTGGTGTTACATGAGGTGTGCTGCTCGTAACAATGGGGGTAGTTGTTGGACTCTCCACGGCATAGTGTAAGATATTAAATATAACGACATATTAATTTAATACCTCCGTATACCATCCGCAACACACTGACCTCGACCCCCCCCCCCCCCCCGCGCCGCCCTCCTGCCCTGGCGTGAGTAAATTATATTAATGTTATAGATAACATTAATAATAATAATAATAATATATATAATATAAATATAATATATATTTATATTTATAATATTTATTTATATTTATGCGCTATTCTGGGCATATTTCAAGGCACTTAAAAATGTACCTAATTAAAACTACATTAAATATAAGACATGTTAACCCTATTACCACTGGGGGGGGGGGGGGGGGGCGAATCGGCCCCTTCCTCGTTTTTAATTGCTGTATCTATGCAACCACAGTATGTACCAGCTCAATTTTTTGCGAGAATTTGTCAAATTTAATGGCGCATCTTTTGCAAAAAACGGCGAGGCAATTAGACTTCAACTTTTCGATGTGGGTGCCACCTCAAAATTTGGTCCCCAGCAGAAATTTTTTCGAAATTTTCGAATGTTACAAGGTCATTTGTGAGTTAGTAATTCTTTATGTTGGGGCTTTTTTTTATTTATTTTGATTCGTATGGAGCACTATAATACTCTATATAAGTATGTAAGGGAAGTGGTACGTTATTTATGGTGCACTAAAATTAGGGCGTGGCACTTAAAATTTTCAAAATTGCAATATTCGTTAAATACTCCGACGTTTTGATTTCAACGCATTTTTATTCTGTTTTCTGGCCCGCTTAATCGATTGAAAGTAATATAAAAGACTAAATTCTTAGTGGTACATCATTTTTGGTGCACCAAAATTAGGGCGTGGCATCTAGGCTTACTTCAAATTTTGATCGGTGATTTTAGATCCATACACATACACATTTAATTTCATTCATTTTACACGTGTCTTATATCTATTGAAAGCGGATAATCTTGCGCGAATTGTAGAACTACTGTATGAATAAAATAATAATAATATTAAACAGGGACCGGATACGATAAAAAATCCATTATTTTTTTATTTTGTATTATTTATATTAGTTTTGTGCCATCCGGTTAGGTCCTGCCGTCTGTCTGCCTCACATGGCTTGATGGTCGGACTGACATACAGTGTGTGCGGGTGTGCACGACAACACACGTCCGGTACCTGCCGACTGCACAGCTGCTGGTACCTCGACACCGTACCGTAGCCGCACTATGTTACCTAGTTAGGGTCTGCTGCTATTATACTGTTGTTCCGTTGCGTTATACAGTACTTATACTGTATATACATATTATACGTACACGTCGCATTCCCATTATTCCTATTCCCTCTTACCACGTCACGAGACTTCCCCGTCTTGCCTCACATCTGGCGTTGTATAATAATAATAATTTAATTTAATATTTGCTAATCATCTAAGGCGAATTAATATCGCCGTTAAATGTTAAATTATCAATTAAAGGATGGAGTAGGTTAATGTGGGCACGTTATTCTTACCAAAACAATAAACATAAATAAATAGGTCAGCTGTAATTTGAGTAGATTTTTCCCTACCCACTCCCACCCCCCCCCCCCCCCACCCCCCCCCTCCTCACCTATCTGGAGAATAAAAGTTCCTGAGTCTGAGCCTGAGAAGTCCTGAAATTCCCTGAGCCCCCCACACAGTCTCCATCCATTTGTTTCTTTGAGTCGATGAAGGGAACAGGAAACGCAGTTCATATTCTGACGGCATTGCTGCCCACAATTTGAAGGATACCGGAGTAAAGAAACTCATGGTTCTCTTTATTGCCCCTCTGGTCAGTGAGAACTATTACAATCTCCTCAAAGTGTGGAATTTGTTAAAACTTAATAACTTAATAGCGAACTGCGCAAACATTTCAGTTGCTGCGGACCTCAAGCTGGCCAATATAATCATTGGAATAATGGCGCATGGCTCCAATCACCCGTGCACTTGGTGCGATATTCGGAAAGATGATCTTATTCATGGCGGAGAACTGCGTACTTTTCGCAATATAGAGTCTAAATTTTGTAACTGTGTTCACATTCCTCTTTTAAATATTGACCCCGATACCGTCATTTTAAATGTAATTCCTCCACCAGAACTTCATATTTTACTTGGACCATTCAATACCATATATGACAACTTAATTAAAGTATGGCCCAAGGCAATCAATTGGCCAATCAAGTGCAGCATTGTACGAGAAGCGATTCATGGAGGAATGTTTAATGGGAACTCATGTAGAAAATTATTAAGGAAGATAGATGTATTGAAAGGGCTAGCAGTTACTCAATCAACAGTTGTAGCTGACTATGTCAATGCATTCCAGGCATTTGAGAAGGTTGTGGAGTCATGCTATGGTTGGCAAATTTCGACTGACTATGAGGACACCATTCAAGAATTTGAATTAAGCTATTTAAAGCTCAATATAAGTGTAACCCCAAAGGTCCATGCTGTCATTCATCACATTCCTCAATTCTGTGACTTAAAGAAAACTAGCCTTGGAATGTGGTCAGAACAGGCATCTGAGTCTGTTCATTCAGATTTTGAAAAAACTTGGTTAAAATATAAGGTTTCTGATTGCCATCCGAACTACGCCAATCATCTATGGCGAGCTGTGTGCGAATATAATGCTATGCATGTTTGAATTTTTTATTTTAGTGCATTAATTTCAGTTTAATTTCAGCATTTAATAAATGAATTTATAGCATTTGTTAATACATTTCGTTTATATCACGGTGGTGTGTTTACTTAAAAGCAGATTTACAGTCATAATTGCCAAAAAAATTATATGATAATTTACGAGAATTTAAAAAGTTAAAAAGTGTGTGCGCGGACAATTAAAAAATGAAAACTACATGTAATTTTGGATCCACAATAGTTTTGGCGGATTCTAACCGATTTTTTTGAACTCAGCGACATCGAAAACCTTTATAAAACATAAATATAGTCAATTACACATGTTTTTTATGATTTGAAAATTTTAAATCTGGGCTCGGACGTGTCCAAAATGAAAAAAACTTGTAATTTTAAAAGCCTCGACAATTTTTTTTTAAACTTTCAAATATAGTTATAGGATGTACTTCCCGAGAGAATTGCACTTACAAAATCTCCGGGCTAATTTTTTCATCCTAAAGTTGGTTCAGCCCCACTGTGTATAATTGACTTCTAGAGTTTACTCATTTTAATATAACTGAGAAGGCTTAGCCATTCACTCTATTTGAGTATTGTTACATTGGAGAGATTTTGAAAATATATTTGAATAATTGTTTATTATCAATGCAGATTATACATAAGATGAGAGTTTTCCTAAGCCTAAACAGTTACACTAGACATAAATCCCAATGATACACTTTATTATAAATAAATATATTTCCATCACCTAACAACACAAGTAGTACTCATGCGAACATAGATTATTGTAAATAGAATCTATTGTTGCAAAGGTCTTCAAAGCAGTCACGGACGCTGCAGTCGTTTCGTTGTTGACAAACAACGGCTTTTGCCGCATAGAAATCTATAGAAACAGGGAGTGGTAGTAGGCGGTTTACAGAAGGTCGGCGATGAATTATGAATAATATTCTTATTGTTCTAGTGTGGTAGCTATTTATTAATATATTATAATTAATATTCTAGAACGATAATACTTCTTATTTTGAAATTTTTTGCACGAATCGTTTACATAATATTATCAGTTACACTTTATCAAAATTTGTATTTGTTAAATTCCAGATCATTTGAACGAGGTAATTGGATTATTCGCCCCCGTTGTTGTTTCTTCTACCAATGCCTGCCATGTAGCTATCAACAGTAAACTTATTGGAGCTATGGGACTGGATATTGTTCGTATTCAGGCAGTAATGACTGGCGGACTTCCATGCATCATGAAATAAATACGTGATGACCAATGTGATGGCCTTCCACCGTTGTTAGATAGTTTCCTCGACGTGCCAGTTATGGTCAGTTCTAACGTTGCGGTGGAACTTGGTGTAGCTAACGGAACTTTGGCGGTCGTCATAGGAGTTCAGTTTCTCCATGGTACGACATTTACCGATGAACCGTATGCTCCCGGACATCTCAAGATGGTGAAACGCGCATCCTGTCTTCCTGACTGTTATTCTAGAACCCATGTTTACCAAGTGCCCTATTTCATTTCCAAACATCCCTGATGGTTATTTCCCACTGTCACCAATTGTCATTAAGGGTATATCGATTAAACTTGGACAACACCTACAATTCCGCATAACGAATATGCGTCAGTTACCCATGTCTCCAGTGTATTCGTTAACTGTATACAAAGTCCAAGGACTGACACTTATTGTCCTATCATTGGGCAATGGAATGCGGAGCGCTTCGGGTGGCTTTAACGACCAAGGATCCTATGTGGGGTTCTCTAGTTCGCTTGAAGAAGGGACTGTACTTACTATTCCCGATCGATGAAACCATCCGGCGCCGGTGTAAGCCCACGGCCGAACAGTTGGCTGAAGTAGATCGGATAAAATCCGTGGCCGGGCAGTTACCCAACGAGTTCCTGCTATAACGTGGATCCAAAGGGGGCTGTTTCTGTGGTTCTATTATGCGTTACCATGGAAACAAGCATACTGTCCGAAATCAAACTGGCTGCTGGATAATAGTAAGTCAGAAACTTCAACATGGGAATGGGAATTTCATGGGATTGGCTGTAGGGGAGTAGGGGAGGCCAAATCCTAATTATTATATTTATTTTAATTAACGTATTGTATTCTTACGAATTGCGACATATTATTGTATATGGCATATATATTGCCACGTGTATATATGGCCTAATATAATAAGTGTCGTATTTGTAAGTTTTGATATTATTTTGGTGCATTTACAGTTGTAGTTCACTCCTTGTCGTGCCGGGACAAGGCTGTGAATGTGAATTATCTCACTTTAATATGAATGATACCACCCACAACGGAGTTAGATAGATAGATTTATTTATACATTATGTAAAAACAATAACAAATACACCAAACAATGTACCGGTATAAAGGTATTGTCCAACATAACATATAGGATTACCCCTAAAGCTTTGCAGCTTATTTCCAAGGGGGTCCTTTATGTTACTTGGTTACAAATACAATATTACACTACGCTAACCTAAAACCAATATAAAACGTAATTACACTATGTACATGTACAACTTTACATGACAATGTCCGACTCAACGATAAAGCTGTAATGTACAGAACAATTTATTATAAAACGTAATTACAGTATAAATAGTAAATAATTAATAAACTAATAACTTACTGTTGTAGGACTATTGTACCTATTTTTACATTGCACACGGAAGTGATACAACTTAAATATTTTCCAATGTATTTTCCGCCCCAGAAAACCTGTATTGAAAAACAATTAGCCGAAAAATTTAACTTTCAAATTTTGTGAAAATTGTGCACTACTTGTAATTTTGGTGCTGCAATATCACCCCATTTTTTTTTTCGGTTGGATCCAGACTAGTGATACCTACGTACAAACAAAAAATCAGACGTTTTCGTGAAAATTTGTAGATTTTAGAGGGGGGTCAATATGACCCCCCCCCCCCCCCCCGGTATTTGTACATTTTATAGCCCGGTACTAATAGGGTTAAGCCACCTCAAGCACCACATCCTGATGCCAGGTGAGAGCAAGTGTTAAGCTACTAAGTACAGTAAGTTTTCACAGGAAGAAGTAGGTAGGTTGTACCAAAAGGCCAGACTTGATAGAAAATTCCCCAAGAATACTAATAATACTGATGTGGAAGAAGTAGAAATACCTCAGGGTAATATTTCTATTTCCCTTGGAAATATAGTGGAGGTGGTAGGAAAAATACTTGCGGGTGGTGGGATCAGTGGCGGTGTTGTAAAGCCCTGTAGCTTTTTAAAAAGATATAAGGTTGATATTGATACGACTGACATACTGTAGATAACTCTGCAGGTGCCTCCACTGATCCTTCATCTGTGGTAAATGTGCATTCACCACTGATTGGTCCTGATGTGCCACCCTCTTGTTCCTATGCCCCTCCAAGTTCACCAAATAAACTATTAATAAAAATAAATCATAAAAGAAAGTGTCATATATTTGACTCGGATTCCAATACTAGCTTTAGTGAAAGTCCTCAAAGCTCACCGAAAAAATAAAGAACAGAAAATCAAGAACATCTATCAGACCCATCTATATCATGGGGGGAAGGGTCAATAAACCCCCCCCCCCCCCCCTTAAGCTTAAAAGTATGAAGTACATATGAGTTGTTGACCATGATAATAAAATAAATCAAGCGGAATGTTTAAGTACATACATTGCGAAGGCGGTTTTAAATGCAGACGTTTCTGCTACCTCCGGATATGTGGCAGCGTGGAATTTTTCGGACGCCGATGCGTCACAGATGGCGCAGACGCACGAAGGTGTCGGTTTTCAGCAGCGTTTGGTTCTGCACAGTTTATGGTGCGAGCCATTTGATATGTACTGTGCCGCAGCTCGATGTCTTAGACCTGTTAGCTTCCTGAGAGAAATTATGTTGGTTATGTCAAGCGGGTTGTCAACCGCTTGTAGAATCATGGTGGATGATGCATATTTGCTCACCCTGCACCACAGTTTCCAGAAGAATGCGCGAACGAGCTCCATGTGTGGTAAACTGGGTGCGTCGGCCGCGGCAACGCCGTAGACGGAGCAACCGTATGTGGTAGACGGAAGAATAACCCCGCGCCACAATCGACCCACTGTTACGGAGATGATTATAGTGGCCGGACGCACAAGCGGTAGTAGTTACTACAACACTGAGATACTCGAAGGAATTTACGAACTCGAGAGGTGATCCTTGGTATATGAGGACGTCCATCTTACAAAGCCGACCACCACGCTGGAATTTAATAGCCTTCGTTTTGGACTTGTTAATGATCAGATCGTATTCTTTGCAATAGTCGGAAAGCTTGTCGAGTCCAGCTTGTACTTCTACGATTGTTGTTCCAGTAATGGCTACATCATCAGCATACATGAACATGTGACATCCAACTGCGAGTATTACAACTGGGAGGTCGTACAGAAATAGGCTAAATAGGAGAGGCGACAGTTTGTCTCCTTGTACAACTCCAATTGTCTGTGTTATGGGGTCCATGACATAAACACACAGCAGATGTACACGAAGTTGGTCGATATTAGTGCCCAGAGGGCAGCGATGAACGCCCGACTGATGCCCAACTTGGACAGTTTGAAGCATAGCTTTCTACAGTTAACCGAGTCGAACGCTTTCGAAAGGTCGACAAACACGCAGTACACGTGTCCTCCGGGGTTACTCAAGGTATGTCGGATTAGTGTAATCAGCTTTGTAGCCGCTGTGTCCTTGGACACCAATCCGTCGTCCATATAGAAGTTTCTCAAGATGGACTCGATCACTTCTACTGGATACTTACCAATCTGGGCTGTTGCCGTTTTCTTTAGAACAAACAGCGTGCCATTCGGACTATCGCGGGCACCAAATATCCTAACGTACATTTGGTATGTAACCACTGGGCCGGATAAGTCTTCATTCTCGTACCAGAGAAATCGAAGGCTATCCTGGTCTGCCTTACAGGCTCTTACCTGGTGGAACATCGCCTCGATGTCACAAGTAAATGCGAATCGCCGCTGTCTAAAATGCAACAATATCCTATCAAATAGTTATTCAGGTTGGGACCATCCATCAACTCTGAATTCAGGGACATACCTCTATAGACTGCTGCGCAGTCATTGACTACTCGGACTTTGTCAGGCTTGTCAGGGTGAGTCACATAGTGGTGTGGGAGGTAATAAGTCTGGTCTGTCACTAAGTCAGGGTCCTCTACCTTCCCAGCAAATCCCTTGGCGAAATAGTTGTTGATCTGGGGGCAATACTTCTCCCTAATGTCCGGATTCTTTAGCAACGGAGCCCTTACTCCGTTCAATCTTTTCAAGGCTAAGTTGTAGTTGTTCTCCAACTTAGGAGGTTGTCGACGCCACAACATTCCAACTTCAAAATGTCCAGTCGGTAGCAGACGTATGGTGTCTTCCATCATGTCCAGCGACAGTTTCTCGTCAGTGGAAATGGCTAGGTCATATCCACCGGGTTCCATTGCGTCCCTATCCAGCATTTGACGGTTCTGGCTCCTGTCTCGAGGTCCTGGTGTATCAATTCCTTCTGCAACTCCTCCTCACTGTATTGGAAAATGTCGAGGTCTCGATATTTAGCCACCTGACCCTCCACTATGTCAGTATAAGTCAAAACGTTACTCAGATAAGTAGCGTGGGCCGCTGAACCAGACCCATGGGTCTGATAACAGTAGTCCTCGGGTTCACTATCTGTCCGGTCGTTATGAAGTGGTTCCGACAACCTAACATTATCGGGAATCAACTCCTCATCCGACTCGCTAAAGTCACTATAGTGGTCAATACAGGTTCTCCTAAACTCGTCTATGTCTGGTGGTTCTACTAACGGTGGTTGAGTTATAGGCTGTAATTCGTTGTATCTGTCTATTGGCTTGTCGCCACCTGTAAACTCATAAGATATGGGTACTCGTGTATACCAACCTAATATAGTCCTATGGGCATGTGGTCCATTGACATGCGGCTCAGCTGGTCTCGTTTCCCATATTTGGTGTGCGATCAGCTGTTCTGCACCAATCAACATAGAAACATTCCTATAACCTACCTGGTGTCTCGGTATCCTGAGCTTGTCAAAATACTCCTGTGCTATGGGACTCATCGGCGGCACCTTACCTAACTGCCTGCTGAACCCCTTCATAGCTAGACACTTAAATCCGTCCAATGGCAAAGCTTTCCGTTCTTGTCGAGTATGTTGGTCTCTCGGAAGTAGGGCGTCTAGTTCTACCGAAATTCTGTGTCCCTTGAGGTCCCCTACCCCGTGCATAGACTTCAACTCTATTTGGATTTCCTCAGCGTCCTGGAAGCTAGAAACGAGAAACTAAAGAAACTAAAGAGTGGCTCTCACCACTTCCTCGTCGATATACGATAATGTGGACGCAGTGTCCAACATCACATATATTCGCTTAGATCCCTTATCGCCAGTAAGTTTCACCGGAATCACGCTAAATATTTCCGACATGGCCGATGATAAATATGTCCGCGCGCTGGTCGATGAACTATCCGCAGTGAAACCTTGGCAGGTCACCTCTCTTGTGCTCGACTCGCCATCCTCGTCCGACGAACCTGGTTGGTAACCATCGTCCTGAATGCCGGTATACGTATTCCTTCTTATCGATACGGGTTCTCTGCTCCCCTTCCTTTGAGGATTTCGCTGTAAGTAACGGTCCGTTGGGGTGTGGGAATCCGCATGTAGCAACTTGTGATGTAGTCTGCCGCATTCCATGCATCCGTCCTTGCTGTTCGGGCACTGCCGCCGTACATGACCTGGCGCAAGACATGCCCAACAGGTGTCCAACGTCCGCACTTGAACTCTTCTCTGTTCCGAATTTAATTCTTTGAACCGTCTGCAACTATCTAACTTATGGTCGTCAGATCTTACCTCCTTTAGTAAACAGTATTGGCAACCTACAAATCCATCCGGCAACTCCTGTTGCTTTAACCTAGGTCTATCTAACCGCTCACCTGACCATACTCGCGAGTCTGATCTAAAGGCTGGGGTACTCGAATTATATCTGTCTACTGAGTTAAATGTCACAGTGGTCCTGTCATCGTCAAAACTTACCATAGACTTACCGGTAACAGGTTTAGACTCTCTCATATTCTCTTCTGAGAAGTTCGATTTCATCTCTGCTACTGCGTCTGTGGCTATCATGTCATGAATATGCTGAAGTGTCAATACTTTACCTTGGCCTTCCAACTTATTCTCTAATTTGCGCCATTTCTGTCGGTAACGCATGTTTAAACGTCTTATTACGCTTTTCAAAACTTCGGCGTGATCACCATGATGAGGTAGATTCACCGTCTTCAAGATGTCCAATGTATTCGAAATAGCGTTCGCTAAGTTCAACAGCTCTAACGGAGTTGTAATCCTTCCGCCCTTACCCAAGTACGCCTTACGCCTGGAGGCGATCTTAGATCCTGGAAGCGAACTTAGATCCTGGAAGCGAACTTAGATCCTGGAAGCGAACTTAGATCCTGGAAGTGAACTTAGAACCAAGATCTGAACTTAGATCCTGGAGGCGAACTTAGATCCTGGAAGCGAACTTAGATCCTGGAAGTGAACGAACCAAGATCTGAGCTTAGATCCTGGAGGCGAACTTATATTCTGGAAGCGGACTTAGATCCTGGAAGCGAACTTAGATCCAAGAGGCGAACTTAGATCCTGGAAACGAACTTAGAACCTAGATGTAAACTTAGATCCTGGAGGCGAACTCAGATCCTGGAAGCGAACTTAGATCCTGGAAGTGAACTTTAAACATGGAAGCGAACTTAGATCATGGAAGCGATCTTAGATCCTGGAAGCGAACTTAGATCCTGGAAGCGAACTTAGATCCTGGAAGCGAACTTAGATCCAGGAAGCGAACTTAGATCCTGGAAGCGAACTTAGATCCTGGAAGCGAACTTAGATCCTGGAAGCGAACTTAGATCCTGTAAGTGAACTTAGAACCAGTATCTGAACTTAGATCCTTGACGCAATCTTAGATCCTGGAAGCGAACTTAGAACCTGGAAGCGAACTTAGATCCTGGAAGCGAACTTAGATTTTGGAAGCGAACTTAGAACCTGGAAGCGAACTTAGATCCTGGAAGTGAAGTTAGAACCAATATCTGAACTTAGAACCTGGAGACGAACTTAGATCCTGGAAGTGAACTTAGATCCTGGAAGTGAACGAACCAAGATCTGAGCTTAGATCATGGAGGCGAACTTAGATCCTGGAAGCGAACTTAGATCCTGGAAGCGAACTTAGATCAGGAAGTGAACTTAGAATCTAGATGTAAACGTAGATCCTGAAGGCGAACTCAGATCCTGGAAGCGAACTTAGATCCTGGAAGTGAACTTAGAACCTGGAAGCGAATTTAGATCCTGGAAGCGAACTTAGATCCTGGAAGCGAACTTAGATGCAGGAAACAAACTTAGATCCTGGAAGCCAACTTAGATCCTGGAAGTGAACTTAGAACCAAGATCTGAACTTAGATCCTGGAAGCGAACTTAGATCCTAAAGACGAACTTAGATCCTTGATGTTAATTTAGATCCTGGAAGTGAATTTAGAACCTGCTGGAACTGGAACTACTGCTGCTCTAAATAACCGGACCTTAAGTTTCCGATTAATTTTCGGTGACTTCCAAATCCTGGAAAGCCAATTCAAGGCTGCCCATGCCTATCCCTTACATATTCGAAGGTCCTCACCTGACTTCCGGATCCATGATCCCAGGTAAAAGAAGTCATCCACATGCTCAAGCATACCATCTTTTGAGCTTATGCTCATCCGATCAGAGACTTGCTGAGGACTTTCAAAGTTAACTGTCAAAATTTTGGTCTTTCTGGAGTTAATAAAAAGACCAACACTAGAAGCAGCATGTTCTAATGAGCTGAGGAGCCGTTGGGCTCCCTCTAGTGATTCTGAGAGTACTCCTAAGTCATCAGCAAAGTCTAGATCAGTTAGGTACTTGGCGGGATTTCCTAGACTTCTGGAGCCAGTAGGTGGAGTTATCATCACCCCATCATCATTATGATGATCTAAGGACATGCGTAGAACATAGTCAACAACAATTATGAACAAGAATGGTGCAAGTGTGTCTCCCTGGAGGACGCCCCATAACACTTCAAATGGTTCTGTGTCACCGTCAACAGTAGACACAAATGTTGTCGAACCATCGTATAGTGATCTGATTGCTGCAATAATTTCATCAGGAATCCCATATAATGAAAGTATGCTGAATATACGTGAGCGAGAGACTGAATCAAAGGCCTTGAAGAAGTCAACAAAGATAACAGCCAGATGCTTGTCTTTCTTTTTTGATGCGATCGGCTGGTGATTCAGCCGGAACCTTGGTGGTTGGTTGGCTTTTTCGACCAGCAAGCAAGTTGATCGATCTCCATGCATGGGATGATTGCCTGCTGTCGTCAGCATCATTGATGGCATCAACCTGTTGGTTTATTAGCTCCTGTACATTAACAGAGTACTGCCTGTTCAGGGACCTAGATGCAGCCTTAACTGCATTCTTGGCCGCTGTAGTCTGTTTGAGTCAGGACTCTTTCTGCGCCTTGTAGAGGTCATTTCGGCACTTCTGAATTTTGTTGTCAGTCCAGGGGGCCCATTTCCTGTTTCGAGGGTATACAGGAACTGTTTCTGCAGCTGCTAACTTAACTGCCTCTATGAAGGCAGTATAGCCCTCACAGTGATCTGCCGCCTCAGAGGCAAGAGCCTCATACCTGTTGCTCAGCTGTAGTGTGAATCTGGATCTCACACTGGGCTGTTGCAACAGAGAGGACCAGTCATGCCGCTGCAAGGCAGATTTCGTTATTCTGCTAGCACGCAGACTAAGTCTTACCTTGGCCACAATAAGGCGGTGATCACTGGAGAAGGGTCGTAGTGTAAATGTAATGACTGCCATTGCCCCCCCCCCCCCCCCCCCCCTCATGTCCTTAATCACAACCTCATCACAGTCTGTCCAGTCTGCATTCGGTGCTCTTGAACACCCACTGCACTAAGAGAAAGCTTATCTGCCAAGGCAGTCAGCACACCTTGTCGTATTGGGGACCCGAGTGTTAGGGTGTTTACTGAGGCTAGTCTAGTGACTTGCCTCAGATTCACCAATGGCTTTGTTGGTCGCGGTGGAACATGAGAGTAGCCTCCAACTCCAGAATCCCTCTCCCCCTCATAATCTGGCCTCCCTGGTGACCCAGGGTTTAGGCCAGAAAGGTCATCAGGAAAGGGACTCAAAGAATTGTTTGCCGCTCTCTCTCCAGTAGGGGGTGAGACAGGCAGCCGGTCAGGAGATAACTGACGCCTGTGAGGCCGATTGTGTCCAGTCATTCCACTGGCCTCTAGTGGCTGGACCTCCGCATTACTAATGTAATCCATAGTGGGGGTCGGGGGGTGCTTTTTTGCCGAGTCAGCTCTTGGGGCAAATACCACACCCTGGTTTGCCATTCCACAGGGTGGGTGTCGCAGTGGAGTCAGATATGAGGCCCATCACCTATATCTACTCTCGCACACATGACCCACCATTGGCTGTGCAGCTCATCTGCTGGGTCATGCCCTGTACCCCTGCTGCCAGGTACAGGTCGCAGTGAAGTGCACTCAGAGTGGACATGAGAATACTCTACTCCTGACCAGCCATTGGTAGATCACCATCTGCCTGGCCAGGCCAAATACCCCTGCAGCCAAGTATATGGGTCCTTAATCCAGGACCAAGGGCATCCTTATCCCAGAACGAAGGGGGTCCTAGTTACAGGACCAGATTTGACCTAGTAAGAGGGTCTATGCAGCTACAGGTGGCACCTCCTTTATGCTGCATGGAGGTGGCAAGTTTTCTTGATCAATGACCTAGAATTACCTGACCTGACCTGTTCGTTATACTGTTATATCAGTATATGGTATTCCAATATTTGAACTGGAACTGGAGTAATGTAATAATACTGTACAGCTGTACAATCTGGCTGTCCGGCTGGCAATACAGCAATAGTGAAGAATCAGTTCCTATGCCTTTTACTAAATATTACTATCAGATTAGGTATTACATGTATTAACTTATTAGGTATATATATTACTGTATTATTATCAGAAGTAGGTATTAATTAACAATTACTGTAATGGGTAGGCCTAGATATCGTACTTGAATCGGACTGACTGCTGACTGCAGTTGGGAAAATTTATTAAAATATAAATTAACAAAGTTTACATTTGACAACCTGAACATTATACTTAAATAAGAACAATATAGTGTAGTGTATAAATTAGAAATAAGCATATATGGCTCATCTCCATGAATAAAGCAATGTATGACAATCTGGTTGATATGGCTATATTTTAGATCCTGGAAGCGAACTTAGATCCCGGAGGCGAACTTAGATCCTGGAAACGAACTAAGAACCTAGATGTCAACTTAGATCCTGGAGGCGAACTCAGATCCTGGAAGCGAACTTAGATCCTGGAAGTGAACTTAGAACCAAGACCTGAACTTAGATACTGGAAGCGAACATAGATCCTAAAGACGAACTTCGATCCTTGATGTTAATTTAGATCCTGGAAGTGAACTTAGAACCTGGAAGCGAACTTAGATCCTGGAAGCGAACTTAGATCCTGGAAGCGAACTTAGATCCTGGAAGCGGACTTAGATCCTGGAAGCGAACTTAGATCCTGGAAGCGAACTTAGATCTTGGAAGTGAACTTAGAACCAAGATCTGAACTTAGATCCTGGAAGTGAACTTAGATCCTAAAGACGAACTTAGATCCTTGATGTTAATTTAGATCCTGGAAGAGAACTTTTAACATGGAAGCGAACTTAGTTCCTGGAAGCGAACTTAGATCCTGGAAGCGAACTTAGATCCTGGAAGCGAACTTAGATCCTGGAAGCGAACTTAGATCCAGGAAGCGAACTTAGATCCTGGAAACGAACTTAGATCCTGGAAGCGAACTTAGATCCTGGAAGCGAACTTAGATCCTGTAAGTGAACTTAGAACCAATATCTGAACTTAGATCCTTGAGGCAATCTTAGATCCTGGAAGCGAACTTAGAACCTGGAAGCGAACTTAGATCCTGGAAGCGAACTTAGATCCTGGAAGTGAAGTTAGAACCAAGATCTGAACTTAGATCCTGGTGACGAACTTAGATCCTGGAAGTGGACTTAGATCCTGGAAGTGAACGAACCAAGATCTGATCTTAGATCCTGGAGGCAAACTTAGATCCTGGAAGCGAACTTAGATCCCGGAGGCGAACTTAGATCCTGGAAGCGAACTTAGAAACTAGATGTAAACGTAGATCCTGAAGGCGAACTCAGATCCTGGAAGCGAACTTAGATCCTGGAAGTGAACTTAGAACCAAGATCTGAACTTAGATCCTGGAAGCGAATTTAGAACCTTGAAGCGAACTTAGATCCTGGAAGCGAACTTAGATCCTGGAAGCGAACTTAGATCCTGGAAGCGAACTTAGATCCTGGAAGCGAACTTAGATCCTGGAAGTGAACTTAGATCCTGGAAGCCAACTTAGATCCTGGAAGCGGACTTAGATCCTGGAAGCGAACTTAGATCCTGGAAGCGAACTTAGATCTTGGAAGTGAACTTAGAACCAAGATCTGAACTTAGATCCTGGAAGTGAACTTAGATCCTAAAGACGAACTTAGATCCTTGATGTTAATTTAGATCCTGGAAGAGAACTTTTAACATGGAAGCGAACTTAGATCCTGGAAGCGAACTTAGATCCTGGAAGCGAACTTAGATCCTGGAAGCGAACTTAGATCCTGGAAGCGAACTTAGATCCAGGAAGCGAACTTAGATCCTGGAAACGAACTTTGATCCTGGAAGCGAACTTAGATCCTGGAAGCGAACTTAGATCCTGTAAGTGAACTTAGAACCAATATCTGAACTTAGATCCTTGAGGCAATCTTAGATCCTGGAAGCGAACTTAGAACCTGGAAGCGAACTTAGATCCTGGAAGCGAACTTAGATCCTGGAAGTGAAGTTAGAACCAAGATCTGAACTTAGATCCTGGTGACGAACTTAGATCCTGGAAGTGGACTTAGATCCTGGAAGTGAACGAACCAAGATCTGAGCTTAGATCCTGGAGGCGAACTTAGATCCTGGAAGCGAATTTAGATCCCGGAGGCGAACTTAGATCCTGGAAGCGAACTTAGAAACTAGATGTAAACGTAGATCCTGAAGGCGAACTCAGATCCTGGAAGCGAACTTAGATCCTGGAAGTGAACTTAGAACCAAGATCTGAACTTAGATCCTGGAAGCGAACTGAGATCCTAAAGTCGAACTTAGATCCTTGATGTTAATTTAAACCCTGGAAGTGAACTTAGAACCTGGAAGCGAATTTAGATCCTGGAAGCGAACTTAGATCTTGGAAGCGAACTTAGATCCTGGAAGCGAACTTAGATCCAGGAAACGAACTTAGATCCTGGAAGCGAACTTAGAACCAATATCTGAACTTAGATCCTGGAAGCGAACTTAGATCCTAAAGACGAACTTAGATCCTGGAAGTGAATTTAGAACCTTGAAGCGAACTTAGATCCTGGAAGTGAACTTAGAACCAAGATCTGAACTTAGATCCTGTAGGCGAACTTAGATCCTGGAAGCGAACTTAGATCCTGGAAGCGAACTTAGATCCTGGAATTGAACGAACCAAGATCTGAACTTAGATCCTGGAGGCGAACTTAGATCCTGGAAGCGAACTTAGATCCTGGAAGCGAACTTAGATCCTGGAAGCGAACTTAGATCCTGGAATTGAACGAACCAAGATCTGAACTTAGATCCAGGAGGCGAACTTAGATCCTGGAAGCGAACTTAGATCCTGGAAGCGAACTTAGATCCTGGAAGTGAACTTAGATCCTGGAAGTGAACTTAGATCCTGGAAGCCAACTTAGATCCTGGAAGCGAACTTAGATCCTGGAAGTGAACTTAGATCCTGGAAGCCAACTTAGATCCTGGAAGTGAACTTAGAACCAAGATCTGAACTTAGATCCTGTAGGCGAACTTAGATCCTGGAAGCGAACTTAGATCCTGGAAGCGAACTTAGATCCTGGAATTGAACGAACCAAGATCTGAACTTAGATCCTGGAGGCGAACCTAGATCCTGGAAGCGAACTTAGATCCTGGAAGCGAACTTAGATCCTGGAAGCGAACTTAGATCCCGGAGGCGAACTTAGATAATGGAAGCGAACTTAGATCCCGGAGGCGAACTTAGATCCTGGAAGCGAACTTAGATCCTGGAAGCGAACTTAGATCCTGGAATTGAACGAACCAAGATCTGAACTTAGATCCTGGAGGCGAATTAGATCCTGGAAGCGAACTTAGATCCTGGAAGCGAACTTAGATCCTGGAAGCGAACTTAGATCCTGGAAGCGAACTTAGATCCTGGAAGCGAACTTAGATCCTGAAAGTGAACTTAGAACCAATATCTGAACTTAGATCCTGGAGGCGAACTTAGATCCTGGAAGCGAACTTAGATCCTGAAAGTGAACTTAGAACCAATATCTGAACTTAGATCCTGGAGGCGAACTTAGATCCTGGAAGCGAACTTAGATCCTGGAAGCAAACTTAGATCCCGGAGGTGAACTTAGATCCTGGAAGCGAACTTAGATCCCGGAGGCGAACTTAGATCCTGGAAGCGAACTTAGATCCCGGAGGCGAACTTAGATCCTGGAAGCGAACTTAGATCCCGGAGGCGAACTTAGATCCTGGAAGCGAACTTAGATCCCGGAGGCGAACTTAGATCCTGGAAGCGAACTTAGATCCCGGAGGCAAACTTAGATCCTGGAAGCGAACTTAGATCCCGGAGGCGAACTTAGATCCTGGAAGCGAACTTAGATCCCGGAGGCGAACTTAGATCCTGGAAGCGAACTTAGATCCCGGAGGCGAACTTAGATCCTGGAAGCGAACTTAGATCCCGGAGGCGAACTTAGATCCTGGAAGCGAACTTAGATCCCGGAGGCGAACTTAGATCCTGGAAGCGAACTTAGATCCTGGAAGCGAACTTAGATCCTGGAAGTGAACTTAGATCCTGGAGGCGAACTTAGATCCTGGAAGCGAACTTAGATCCCGGAGGCGAACTTAGATCCTGGAAGCGAACTTAGATCCTGGAAGCGAACTTAGATCCTGGAAGTGAACTTAGATCCTGGAGGCGAACTTAGATCCTGGAAGCGAACTTAGATCCCGGAGGCGAACTTAGATCCCGGAGGCGAACTTAGATCCTGGAAGCGAACTTAGATCCTGGAAGCGAACTTAGATCCTGGAAGTGAACTTAGATCTTGGAAGCCAACTTAGATCCTGGAAATGAACTTAGAACCAAGATCTGAACTTAGATCCTGTAGGCGAACTTAGATCCTGGAAGCGAACTTAGATCCTGGAAGCGAACTTAGATCCTGGAATTGAACGAACCAAGATCTGAACTTAGATCCTGGAGGCGAACTTAGATCCTGGAAGCGAACTTAGATCCTGGAAGCGAACTTAGATCCTGGAAGCGAACTTAGATCCTGGAATTGAACGAACCAAGATCTGAACTTAGATCCTGGAGGCGAACTTAGATACTGGAAGCGAACTTAGATCCTGGAAGCGAACTTAGATCCTGGAAGCGAACTTAGATCCTGGAAGCGAACTTAGATCCTGGAAGCGAACTTAGATCCTGGAAGCGAAATTAGATCCTGGAAGTGAACTTAGATCCTAAACATTGAAAAGAAACTTCTCCAGTACATGCGCGATGACCAATGCGAAGGCCTACCACTGCTTATTGATATATTTTATGATATGCCAATTATTGTAATTCAAAACATTGCCGTTGAAATAGGGATAGCAAATGGAACCATTGGCAGAGTGAAGGGCGTTCAATTCCCAAAGGATACAACATTTATTGATGAATTCTATGCTCCAGGCAGCTCTACAATTGTGAAACGCGCATCTCGTGTTCCCGAATTCATAATTATCGAACCTATCTTTCAAAAATGTACAGTTGAGTTCGAGATCGTACGTTTAGGATGTTTTCCTTTAACTTTTTCCAAACAAACTGTTAGAATCAAGGTAACAAAATCATTTACCTTCTCTGTCAATTTAAAGCAAATCCCCATAAGTCCAGCGTATGCTCTAACTGTTTACAATGTGCAAGGTCTTACCTTGGAAGCCATTATAATAGATATAGAGACTGGGGTGAATCCGGCTGGAGCTCCTTCAATGGACAGGGGGGCATATGTTGCATTATCACGTGTAAAATCTTTGCGTGGCCTTCACCTTCTAATAGAGTTGAGTCGGAAATTTACAATGAAGTATAAACCTCTAAAAGAACAGTCTAGAGAAATTGATCGACTTAATGATCTCACAAAATTGTCTTGACTTGATTATCTTATAGTTCTAAACTCTTATGAAATAATCTTAATTAAAATACTTAAATGATTATATTTTGCTATCATACTATTATAATATACAAGTTAATTAATGAATTATAAAACGTACCGATACAACTATTATTATTCTTTACATTTCACCGGGCCTTGACCCATTGTGCCTATCCTATACTGTACTTAAAAACAATATATCACAAATAATATAATTTGTATGTTCGGTTACCTACCCCGTAAACTAAATCTGGATCCCCGAGTGGCCAAAATCTCACCTCATTCATCGCAAAGGTGCAGTACGATCTTCAGTATAATTAAATGGCGCGAAATTAAATAAACTATGTTAAGTTATATTGCGCCATTGCGTTGCGTTGCGTGTTTTCCAAGAACCCCATTATATGGGGGGTAAACTCTACGCCTACTCTTACAGCAAATGCCTAGACACGCCTACACATACAGTACATATACCTGTCTGCCGGTAAGCCAATACATCTCACTGTTGATCCTCAAACTGCTGATTATCAATTAAATAAATGTTTCCTATCTCTCATTTATTGTGTTGGTTACATTCAACTCGCTTCTGTAACCTGCTTCTTTACTAAACTGCCTACAAGTAGGTGTAGGTGTAACGTTTAGCCCCCATTATATGTGATACTACTCACTTTCTCAGTTCATAATGCAATGTCTGCCCTTTTCATTATCATTATCTCGTCTAAACTTGTGTTATTAAAAACAAATACGTGTTAAAAATAAATTAAAATATAAAAAGCCACCCACCATATGATGGACATATGTATATAACTAGTTTATTTCCATGCAAGAAGGGTTGATTCGGTTATTAGAAGGATTCTTTCATGCAAGTTTATTTTATGCATGCAGCATATTAAAATATCAACTATCAATTTAATATATACTCTCTCCAAAAATAAAAAATATTGTCCCAATAAATTATTATTTTTAATTGGTTATGTTGAAAAATATCGAGACATGAAAAATATCGAGAGTAAAAATATCGAGTGTTGAAAAATAATGATAATATCGAGAGTTCAAAAAATATCGAGAGTACAAATATCGAGTGTGGAAAAATATAGAGTGTTGAAAAATATCGAGAGTACAAATATCGATTGTGGAAAAATATAGAGTGTTGAAAATATCGAGAGTAAAAATATCGAGTGTTGAAAAATAACGATAATATCGTGAGTTCAAAAAATATCGAGAGTAAAAAAAAATATCGAGCGTTGAAAAATATCGAGAGTAAGAATATCGAGTGTTGCAAAATATAGAGAGTACAAATATCGAGTGTGGAAAAATATAGAGTGTTGAAAAGTATCGAGAGTAAAAATATCGAGAGTAAAAATATCGAGTGTTGAAGAATATCGAGAGTAAAAATATTGAGAGTAAAAATATCGAGTGTTGAAAAATATCGAGAGTAAAAATATCGAGTGTTGAAAAATATCGAGAGTACAAATATCGAGTGTTGAAAAATATCGAGTGTTGAAAAATATCGAGTGTTTAAAAATATCGAGAGTAAAAATATCGAGTGTTGAAAAATATCGAGAGTAAAAATATCGATAGTAACAATTATTTTTAATAAGGGTTGTATGATAATTGTTTTCCTAAAAATGTTCTAGTACAAAAAAATGTGTTCTAGTGTTTTACTCCTGACAGCTCGATATTTTTACTCTCGATATTTTTCAACACTCGTTATTTTCGATATTTTTCATCTCGCATTATTTTTACTCTCGATATTTTTTAATCACGTTAATTTTCAACACTCGTTATTTTTACTCTCGTTATTTTTATTCTCATCATTTTTACTCTCGATATTTTTCAAGTCTCGATATTTTTCACCATTACCTTGTAATTTAATTTAGAGGGATTCGATTGCATATTACTGGAACCAAATAAACTAATATCACTGTTGTTAGCCATATAATTTGCCATTGCTCTGCATCTCTGAAGCAAATTAATATAATGATAATGTGCTGAAGTCAACCAATTTCGCGTTTCACCATGATAGCAAACCATCAAATTGAATATTGCCCAATGTATCTAGATGTCAACTGAAGTGATAATTAGACGCTATCTTGATTGGCTACAGCTGATTGTATGGCATTCGTTAGCACATACAACTTCAAGGCCTTATAAATATCACTTTTTATGCTAAACATTCAAATAATTTTATTTCGTTCAGGTATTTAAAGTGTATATTATTTACTTACAGTATATTATCAAATTAGTTGTTCCCCAATGAACATCACAGATTTCACTATCTTTGTTACACGGAAAGTGGGATCGTATATAAAAGGTAAGCAAGCATATTTATTTATCCACCATGTTTATTTCATTCGGTTGTATTGAAAAATATCACGAGAAATAATATCAGAAATATACAATATTTTGCTCGCATTATTTTTCAAGTAGCTATAATAATATCAAGATTCGCAAGTTCATTAGTTTACAAATTGTCATCAAAAGAAAATCGTTAATTTCCTGGCTGTTAATATGTTTTTAATTTATCTTTCAGGTCCAATAAAGGCCTTTCTGGTTGACGTTGAGGAGATAGAGCGAGAATCGGCCAAGGGAGAAGCATTAAAACTCTTAGAGTGGACTCTTCGTGACTCCACAAAACACGAGATTACTTTAACGCTGTGGAACGCAGCAGAGAATTACAGAGTCGATAAGCCGGCACAGCATTCTTAAAAATGCAGCTGCAGTGCAGCATGCCGATCCTAGTAGTAGTAGTAGTAGTATCAGTTGAGTGATTCTGAAGGTTCACTCATTAAGTCAAGGGAAGAAAATACTAATTGTGAGTGTGGCAATTCCAAGATAAATCTTTCCAAAGTATTAAATCAAACCGTTGGATCAAGCAAGAGATCTAATGTGGTATGGACTTCTGCACAGAATTCTAAGTTAAAAGAACATTTTGCTAGGGAGCTAGAAGGCATATGTCGCATGACTGATAGAAGACTAAGGTCTGCAGCACCCATATTTCCTCAGATGACACTGACCCAAATTAAAAGTAGATTTAATGTAATGAAACTTCAAAGGAAAGCATCCCAGAAGTAATACTTTACTGTAAAGCAATACAGTGTGAGGAAATATCGTAATAATTTGTCTTTTGAATAGTTATGAATTATTGACTATAAAATGTAAATCCTAGGTAATAATGCTAATCAATCTGATAATATTGTTTAAATCATTTGCTTGTAAAAATAACTGTGCGAATACGATTGTTAAATGTTGTCAATAATAATATGTGCTAAAATTGATATTTCGGTGCAATGTGGTGCGTGTTAGGTTTTGTTCATTGTGCTGTGCTTGTGGTGTGGGTGGATGGCAGTTTTTTTTATATATTGGAAAGGGCTTGGTTGTGTGCAATTGTAATTTTACATTGAATTTGATTTTGTTTTAATTCGTATATAATTTTAGTTCGTATACAATAATTTGATACAAAAATATATATTTTCTATAAAACAATACATTTTTATAATTGTTGCATCCGATATTGTCTGCCCAAATGTCTTGGATATCACGTCAAGGGGGTCATGAAGCTCCTTTGGTCCGCATAATTATTATTATTATATGTTTATTTCATTATAATTTCAACTTATAATGATGAAACTGTTCATAAGGACCTATGGACTGTGTCTCAACGAAATGGGACATTTTGTGGCATTGTGCAATTCCACAGTCTACCGCTAGGGGGGGTTAAATATCTAATCGTCAAGGCTTAAGAACTTTTGAAGGGCCTTTTCAACAATAAATTATACATAATACACGAAGTGTGGCCTTGGGCTTGCAAAGCACATTATATAAACTTATGTTAAGTGTCAACTCAAAATAATTATAAACAAAATAGGCCTATAAGCAGATTTCCATCTACTTATAAAGCATCACTTTTACCCCCTTAAGTCAGACTTGGTAACTGCAGATAGTTTAACCCTATTAACCCTATTCCACCTGGGGTTGGGCAGAATCTGCCCAACACTTATTATTTTTAGAAATTCATGATGATGATTTTTATGTATTATTATGAAATTCATTGACTTTTCCTAGAATTTAATTGGCTTTCTGATGGTAACAAAATATATTTTTTTATCATTTATACTTTTTGAGCTATGGTGTGTTTTTCATATCATAGTCACATTTTTTTATTATAATATCTTTATTAGCCTAACTGGTAGAAAAGATAATCCCTGGTTGGATAGTTCCCCTGGTCAACAAGCTAGAATGCAACCAATTACGGTCCAGGACATTCACTTGGCTGGGTTGTAAAGTTAAATTCAAACACTAGATTGTCTACTGCTTGGATTAGTACACATCAATCACAATATTTTTTAATAACAAAATACTAAACTGACAGATAAGCAAGCAATATGTCTACTAGGATAAAACAACAACCACCATTGAACCCAGTATATTCCTAATGTAATACAGCAGACATAAACAGAGGTGAATAAATCTATTCAATAACAGCACCCCTGCAAGCAAAATTTTCACTTGGGATGTCTGGCAGAGTTAGGCAGACAGTGGTGTTTGGAGGAGTATGTATAGTATTATCTCATCTTTTTACTATAATTGGTTATCTTCATGATAATTAATTTATATGGATATATTATTTTAAATTATGAATATATAAAACTCAGAACAGATGCATTATATATTTTTCTATAAACCTGCAAAAATTTGGAAAGTTTTGATAAAATTATCATTACTTTTTAGTGTATAATAAACTGTTGGGCATATTATGCCCAACCCCAGGTGGAATCTCGGACAAAAGAGCCCAGGTGGAATAGGGTAAACCCGGGGGGGGGTCAATATGACCCCTCCCGTGGTTTTTTTATTATAATTCTGAAACAAACGCAGTTGGAATTCTGAAATTTTATGACTTTTCCTAAAAATCTATTGTCTTCCTAGTAGTGAAAACCGTTTTCAAAAATATTGGGTAGTTTTCGAGTTATAGCACCATTTTTTAACCCTACTTTTGGCACTTTTTTTGAGACGTTTTTTGAAAATTACATTTCATTAAATATTAATTGTAACATCTCTATTTTTTATTTACACCGGTTTTTTGGTGTTAGCAATTGGATGGAATTCATATAAATTGATTTAGAAATTTCAAACTTGTTTTTTTCGGCGAGTGCCAAATTTTGGTGCCAGCACCAAATTTTGAAATATGTCAATTTTGTAAATTGATTGTTTGAAACTTGTTTTTTACGCAATTGGGGTATTTTGGGGTTCTGGTTTCGATGAAATATATACGAGTTGCACCAAGCGTATCAAACTTGTATTTTTCGGTGGTGGGTGCAAATTTTGGTGCTAGCACGAAATTTTGAAAATCCATTCAATAGATAAAATTGCTTGTGACAATTTATTTCTTGCATTTTAGAGGTTTATGGCTGTTCTGAATTCAATGGAATATATAATTATCGAACTTGACATCTCAAACTTGTATTTTTCGGAAGTGGGTGCAAAATGTGGTGCTAGCACCAAAT
Source organism: Nemertoderma westbladi (assembly GCA_032718475.1). Taxonomy (NCBI): domain Eukaryota; kingdom Metazoa; phylum Xenacoelomorpha; order Nemertodermatida; family Nemertodermatidae; genus Nemertoderma; species Nemertoderma westbladi. The sequence goes on along the minus strand of JAUCBJ010006897.1, from coordinate 52,108 downwards.
TTTGAAAACCATCAAATATGTCAATTGATTGTGTCATCTTGTTTCTTGCGTTATACGGGTTTGTTAGGGTTCTGAATTCAATGGAATCAGTAAAAATTTCATAAGAGTTTTCAAACTTGTATTTTTCGCCGGTGGGTGAAAATTGTTGTTTTGCACCAAATTTTGGAAAATGAGTAAATTGATCAGTAGATAGTATCATCTTGTTTCTTGCGTTATACGGGTTTATGAGGGTCCTGAATCCGATGGAAACAATAAAAACAGCACTGGACATCGCAAACTTGTACTTTTTGGTGATGAGTACAAAATTTGGTGCTAGCACCAAAATTTTTCAAATTACGCCGAAAAATACAAGTAGCAATGATCTAGAATATTTGAAATGTATTCCATTAGAATCAGCGCCCTAGAAAACCTAAAAATGTGAATTTATAGCATCGTATAAGTGAATTAAAAATTTTTTGTTCTAACTGAAAAGTGCTGGTTACTTGTTTTTTTCATTTTTTCCTACGCATAGAGGACTAAACAGCCATTTATGGTAATCATATCATTTTTAAATATTTTCCAATGTATTTTGCGCCCCAGAAAACCTGTATTGAAAAACAATTAGCCGAAAAATATAACTTTCAAATTTTGTGAAAATTGTGCACTACTTGTAATTTTGGTGCTGCAATATTACCACTCCAGTCCATTTTTTTGAAAATTTTTTTTTTGGTCGGATCCAGACTAGTGATACCTACGTACAAACAAAAAATCAGACGTTTTCGTTAATATTTGTAGATTTTAGAGGGAGGGGTCAATATGACCCCCCCCCCCCCCGGTATTTGTACAGCATTTTATAGCCCGGTACTAATAGGGTTAAGACCTCACAAAAACTGAGTATACGATCTAGAATATATGTGCCAGGTATCAATCAGTGTTTTAATTAGTAAGTAAACTACTTCAATTACATGAAGAACTGGTGTTGTGCTATTCGCGTATGTTTTTAATTTATTTGATATTGAGAACTGAATGCTTTGTCGACGAATTGTTAAAGGATTTGAAACATTACATTGTCCACGATGTGTAAATTCTCCGAACGTGTTGAGCTGTTAGACCTATGTTCCTCGTCGCCATTGTACCATAGGAAGTGCTGGCTGTCACTGTCCTCCTCCATCACACGGACTTGGTTGAACATGCCGTTGATGTCGCAGGTGAAGACGTGCTAAATATCAACAAGACCTCTATCCCCGAGTTGTAGATATTGGGGCCCTCCAGCAGATAGTCGTTTAGGCTCTTGCCGTTGGTTTTAGCCGATGCATCAACCACCATCCGCAGTTTACCCTTCTTTGGGTATAGAGCCACATGAAGTGGCAAGTAGTAGTAGGTCATGTCCGTGTTTGGTTCGTCGACCGGCAACTCCACAGCTCATCCTTTCTCAACGTACTTCTTTATCATCTTATGGATGTACTCATCCTTCTCGGGGCTCCGTTTCAGTGTTTGCTTCAGTTTGCGAAGCCTCGTGAGTACCATCCCCTTGTTCTCGGGTAGCGGTAGTTTTGCGGTAGCGAAAGAGGAGCCTTCTGGTCGCCTCCGGCTTCAGCTGACTGTTTGCTTGCTAACCAAGCCCTAGACAAACCTAACACTATCCTAGCGTAAACCTACACAAACTAATTAACATTTATATAGTCTTGCTTTGCCATCCTTCCCGCAACGCCACTCTCAAATTTTGGCGCCACCAACGCCAACTGTAAGCGGATTCAATTCTGCCGCATTACCCTCATAAAATGGGAAGTGGCATTTTCAGCAATATGTCGGAGATACGAGATTAGCAGTAACTAATCTCGTATCACAACCAACATCGGGGACAGTACAACCCCAAAGCCACGAACAAAGGGAGGTTAGAGGTCAAACCACCTCGGTAGGGGAGACAGCTAGCAGGGGCCAGCGACGGGGGGGGAAACACTCCCAGAGAGTGGAGAGGCGTGAAGTAGGTTATTAGCCAATAGGGGCGAGGGAGAGCATCCACTAGGTAAGAGGCCAAAGTAATGTAGCAGTGAAGTAATATTGGTGTGTCGTATATTATCTCATACATACTGATTTAATACCCTCTTGTTGTTTATATTATCAAATGAGCAAAAGGCGGGAAATTTAAACCATACAAGGGAATTAAATAATATAAAATAACCAAACTGATTTTGAAATTGTTTATGATACCGGTATGAGTTCCTGACTCTACTGTCCCACCCTTGATACTGATTTACTATTCAGTTTACTCAGTTGTTAGTTTCAGTGCAGACTGGCATTATAGTCTTACCGTCATCGCGGTGCTGTCATATACTGATTTATTATTCACCATTATCGGTTATCCAATTTCGCTATCATTACTCTTTATATTATATGAATGAAGGAACATCAAACTCCAACTTTTCCACATCCACCCATCAGCCTGCTGTGATGCGTACAAACTTAACCCGGTCGGGATCCCTTGATCCCGTCACACCAACGAAGGTGGACGTGCAGGAGAAGAAGAAATTAATTAATTATATAATCATATAAAAATAATATTATAATTACATATATTATGTAATTATTATACATAATATTATTATTAATTATTATTATTATATACATACCCTAAGGAGGGTAGTACAATAGGCAGTACAGTATGTAACTATAAGATGTAAATAGAGCACACAACAGATGAAAAAAGTAATTATAACACTAACTAACAACACAAAAATAGAGGGTAAAATAAATTCAACCACACAAAACAAAAAAAACAAAAAAATTAGTTAGAAATTTAAGATGGAAATTTAAGATGAAAATTCACAAAAAATGAAAAATAACCACGATAAGGGGAACCGATTCTTGTAAATAACCGAGTGAATTTAATAAGATGAAACAACGTTATGAATATCCTGTAGTTCTTCCTTACTGAAGCCCTCCACAGTTAGAGTGCTCCGTGCAAAATACCCCCTAATTCCCGACTTATTAACTCTCCATAACTGGTCATCAGTAATTATTGCATAATTTAGGTTTTTAATTAAAGCAGGCCTAAGGTACTCACTCAATGTCATGTATCCCACAAGCATTAGAAATCCAACGCAAATTGCACCCCAATGTACTCCTACAATCAGAGTACCGTAACAGTACCGTACAAACGTAAAACTCTTTCATTATTACCTATATAAGGTTTGACTTTCCTTTTTAATTATCATGATTTACTTGCCTTTTTCTTACTGGTTTTTATTATCTTTTTCTTCAATACCAGTTTTTAATTTCCTTTTTTTTTCGTATTGGTTTTTCTTTCCATTTTTTTGAATAATGCCTGGACTATCGCTAAGCAGCCTTATTGCTGCTCCGATTCGCCTCAGATTATACAATATTATTTAATCTCTTGATAAATTGATATAATTACAGAATTATTATAGATAGATTTTGCAGATTGCAGTAGCAGTACCGGTACTGCAGCAAAACTGCAGTTTAGAAAACCCTGTTCAGAACTCTCGCAATGGACAATACAATATGTAAAACAAATTGCAGATGCGGCAGAATCATTAGTGAGAGCTATCATGTTTAACTGTGCCATGAGGGAAGATGATATGATTTGTGCAGATTATTCTGATGGGACATATATGAAACAAGGATTTCAGTCTCTCTATGGCGCACCTTTCGTAATTTCACAGAAAACTGGTCTAATATTGGATTACGATATTTGTTCGAAATTTTGTAATGTTTGAGGTACCGGTACTGAGCTGGAGCAGGAGGAATCTGTAGATCACAATTGTGGGATAAATATCAATATTTATTTTATTGTGGTTCTTCATACCTCTTCCATCCGGTAGCCTAGGAGACCTTGGGCCGCCCTGGCCCTGAAACATCCGAGTTCTTGAAGGAGATCGGCGCAAGACTCCACTCTGTCACCCAGTAGCCCCGATCTCACCACTTCCTCCTGCGAACAGTAAGGAACTTTCAGTCCCAATGGGGTTGGCCATGACAGCTGAATTGGGGCTGGACAAAGCCGCAGAAAATGGTCGGTTTGCTTAGCAATCCAGCCCCATCTCCCTTTGGATGGGCTGGACTTGTTGTTGTTGTTGGACTTGGTTGCACTAATGTTGTACATAGTATAATAATAGGAAATAATTATCAATTATTGCAGTGTAACGCACTAATGTTGTACATAGTATATTAATAGGAAATAATTATCAATTATTGCGGTGTAACGCACTAATGTTGTACATAGTATATTAATAGGAAATAATTATCAATTATTACGGTGTAACGCACTAATGTTGTACATATTATATAAATAGGAAATAATTATCAATTATTACGGTGTAACGCACTAATGTTGTACATAGTATATTAATAGGAAATAATTATCAATTATTACGGTGTAACGCACTAATGTTGTACATATTATATAAATAGGAAATAATTATCAATTATTACGGTGTAACGCACTAATGTTGTACATAGTATATTAATAGGAAATAATTATCAATTATTACGGTGTAACGCACTAATGTTGTACATATAGTATATTAATAGGAAATAATTATCAATTATTGCGGTGTAACGCACTAATGTTGTACATAGTATATTAATAGGAAATAATTATCAATTATTGCGGTGTAACGCACTAATGTTGTACATAGTATATTAATAGCAAATAATTATCAATTATTGCGGTGTAACGCACTAATGTTGTACATATAGTATATTAATAGGAAATAATTATCAATTATTGCGGTGTAACGCACTAATATTATACATAGTATATTAATAGGAAATAATTATCAATTATTACAGTGTAACGCACTAATATTGTACATTTATATTAATAGGAAATAATTATCAAATATTACGGTGTAACTCACTAATGTTGTACATAGTATATTAATAGGAAATAATTATCAATTATTGCGGTGTAACGCACTAATGTTGTAGATAGTATATTAATAGGAAATAATTATCAATTATTACGGTGTAACACACTAATGTTGTACATATTATATAAATAGGAAATAATTATCAATTATTGCGGTGTAACGCACTAATGTTGTACATAGTATATTAATAGGAAATAATTATCAATTATTGCGGTGTAACGCACTAATGTTGTACATAGTATATTAATAGGAAATAATTATCAATTATTGCGGTGTAACGCATTAATGTTGTACATATAGTATATTAATAGGAAATAATTATCAATTATTGCGGTGTAACGCACTAATGTTGTACATATTATATTAATAGGAAATAATTATCAATTATTGCGGTGTAACGCACTAATGTTGTACATAGTATATTAATAGGAAATAAATGGAACAAAGTCACCTACTAAGAGAGGCAATCCGAGACACAGATTCCACATCTGCACTGCAGTTAAATTCAGAGAACTACTTTTTCTTAACTTAGCATCATCAAAAAATGGGGGGATTGATGAATGGTCAAATATAAAAGACTTGATACGTCTATTTAACTGATTTGTTGAGAATAACTTGTCAATAAATATTAGAGTAGAAAATGCTACCCTTATGACATACTTGCAAATTCATTCAAGAAAGTCATGCATGATATCAAATGTCTTATTATTATACACATGGAATGATGGAATGTTGGGCATATTCAGGCAACATTCGAAATTCAAGCCAGTCTGTGAGGGGTCCTGTAAATTTATGTCATTTTGGTAGTCATCGATACACCGAAGTTGATGATGAGCTGGTTCATAGAAAGATGGTTCATTACGATGACACGTTTCAAATTTGTGCAATTTATAATTTCTGGTAGGCCAACGTGTTTTAAATTACAGCCTGAAGACGGAATGAGACCGTAAGGAGATCGAAATATAGCAAGAAACTGAGTTTTTTCTATACACCACCCATCCATTGCTCCGTTTAAACTCTTTATGTTAATACTTTAAATTGTTTATAAAATATAAAAATAATTGTTTTCTCCTTAAGTAAATTTTACAGGCCAATACTAATACTGCCTAATGTAGTAATCACATGACGCAATATTCAACCTTGCTTTCCATTTATGGATGGTTTTAGTTATGTATTATATATATATTATTACATTATAATATAAAACCAAATAGAAACCAGCCTTATCAAAAATGAACCCTACCTAGAAATAAACACTAATAACTGCACGAATATCTATCCTATATATTAGAAAATACAGGACTTATAGTCCACTGAAAGGGGTAAGTCTACATACTAAATTTAATAAAAATAGATTATATAGTAGAGAACAATCTAATAATACAAAGTAGCATATCCCACTCTCGCTGATATAATCCAGTCTCCCACACATCGTGGGTCATACGCCGCGCTAGGCTGGCTTCTACTGTGTTCATATTTTGTGCGGGCTGTCAGACATCATAAGACACTTAAATTAGCAGGTTAAACTGCTAAAGGTCTAAAAGCGCGAACACTGTACCACGTGTGTGTGTAACGTACTCAATCATGTGTAGCTTACTGGACCACATATGTAACTTACTGTACCACGTGAGTGACTTACTCAATCATGTTTGTAACTTACTTAACCGTGTACCATACCAAATACAGAATGTAACTTACTGAACCACATGTATAACTTACTGAACCATGTGCATGCATAACTTATTGTACCACGTGTGTAACGTTCTCAATCATGTGTAACTTATTGTACCACATGTGTAACTTATTCAATCATATTTGTAACTCACGGTACCATTTACGTAATTTACTGTACTACGTGTGTAACATACTCAATCTCGTGTGTAACTTACTATACCACGTGTGTATGTGTAAAAATCCTTGTGTGTATGTCACGATTTGAATTTTCATTAAGTTACACACTACACAGTGGAATATAAATACATAAGCATCCTTTGGTTATATATTTGATTTCTAGTTTATCTCTAAGTTTACATATTTAATTCTTTTTCAGCTTTTCAAATTAATTTTTGTTTGTGAACGAAAACATTGTTGCATGGATAAGTATAAACTACAATAATAATTTATATAATAGTTACTATTTTATTGTCATTATTTGTTCATTTTATTCTACTTTTTTTCATTTGTCAGTTATATATCTCATATTATTGGTAATACTAACAATGACTGCTAGGAAATCTTCAGGTTGGTTTCGCTTTTCTAAATGCACTAAGCTTTACAGTAAGAAGCTTGACTCTTGTCCCATCTGTTCTACTGCTATCCCTACCCCTGTCGCTACTCATACTCACATTTCGACTGTCACACCAACTGTTACATCCCCAATTACCCCTACTGTTAAACCTACTGATCTGAATGATATTCTGGTGTCAGAATGTAAAGAGTAATGGTGAGGTTGAGAAAGTGGAGATGCCTGTTTGTGAGGGAGCAGATTGGATTCCTGTGGTTAGGAGAAAGAGAAAGTTCAGGTCAACTAACTTGATAAGGATTAATGTTGTAGGGAGTAGATCTGATGGGGAGCTTTGGAAAAATTGTGGAAGGTGTAGCAAGTTGATGTTGGGTGGAGGGGAGTATTGTGGGTTTTGTGTGCGAGAGATGAGTAGGGAAGATGTGGCAGGATGGAATCATTGGGGGAAATGTGGTAGGTGCCATCTCCATATGTTAGGTGGTGGGGAGTATTGTGGTTTTTGTGTCCGTTCGATGAAGTCAAAATCCGGAGGGCAGACCAAAGTTAGGAAGATACCGAGGCCCAGCAAGGAACCAGTTCAGGGAGATGGAAATTTTTGTTGGCAAACTGTGAGTGGAACGGAATGTTAGGAAGGGTGTAGTAACTAAGGATCACCAGGAGCAAGTCCAGCCGTGTGAGAGCTTGAGATATGAGGATGGGGGGAACCAAAGGGAAGAGGATATGGAGAGCTCAGTGTTAGAAGTGGGTAGCAGGTCAGTGTCCAAAGCTAGTGGTGTGTCAGGGTGTGGGTGTATTATGTGTGTGAAGAACCGCTATAAGGATTGTAAGCATTTTATGGGTAAGAGGTTTTTGCGTTGCAAGAAATGTCAAAAGCAGAATATTTCTCATAGTGACTTTATTGAATCAGGATCAGATATATCGATATATAAGATCAGTGTATTGGAATCGTTTCCGGATTTGCCGATTTCTAGCCAGTGTAGAGTTGAAGTGATGGGTATAAGGAATAAGGAGAAATGGGACAAGGTTGTTGTAAAATCAAGGGTTACATCAGATAGGGTGTCTGGAATATCTGAAGGTAATGGGAGCAGTACTGGAGATACTGTAGTAAGAAACGTGACATGTGTGTTGTATGTGGGAAATTTGCGGGTCAGGTCAGGTATTCTAAGTCATTGATCAAGAAAACTTGCCACCTCCATGCAGCATAAAGGAGGTGTCTCTTGTAGCTGCATAGACCCTCTTACTAGAGCAAATAGAATGTTTGGCTTTGAAACGCATAGCCCAATGTGGAAATATACCAAACCTTAACCTCACTCATGCATTATTTATAATTATTTTTATTTATAATTATAATCATTATTTATATATTTAATAACCACATTTCATTTAAGTACAGGATGCAATGGCTATCTGACGCGAATTTAAAAAGCCTGATGGATTTATAACCATGACGTGCAACACCAACTGGCCAGAAATCCAGCAGTCGCTTTTCGAAGGAGTGGTGCTGAAGATCGTCCTGACCTGGTCGCCCATGTCTTCAGAATGAAACTCAAACAACTCATTGATGAAATGTGGGATAAGAAAATATTAGGGAGGCTGAATGCCCGCATTCATATTGTTGAGTTTTAGAAACGTGACCATTATCCTTCCCCTATTCATTTCAATGGTAGCCAGCTTGTCTTTCCCGCACTGGGGGTAGACCATTGCCATTGGTTAGCTGTATGCTATTGTAATACAAAGAGAGCGGCAGGATAAAGAGAAATGCCGACCTCACTAATAATGGGCTGGTCCCACAGGTCACTTTAAGGTAGGTGGTACAGTAGGTACTACAGTTTACATGTTCAAGGGCGCCAGTCCCTAGTCGCTAGCCCATAGTATGTCATGGAGTTCCTGTAGTAGTTTCAGACGCTTTCACTCAGTATCCTAGTGTCCAGGAAGTTGGTAGTTGAGTGTGGGTGGGTGGATTGGTGGCCCCCACGCAACACCGCAGTGTCGGGTGACTACAAAACAAAGACCAACGACCCAAATAATAAAGACCTGTACAAATACAAAACACATGTGTTAACTTTCGTTTATTGTTTTGGTTCCCCAACACGCCTCTGTAACCTGCTTCTTTACTAACCTGCTCCTTTAAATGGCAATGCGACCTCACGCTCTCTGGCAATGGGACCTAAAGCTCTTTGGAACCTAACGCTCTTTGGGACGTAACGCGACTTTACCTCTTTGTTTTGTACAGGTCACAATGAGCGTTATGTACCATTGCATTGTAAAGGAGCAAGTTACAGAGGCGTGACGGGGGATTCAAAACAATTAACGAACATTAATACATGTAACAAGATTATGCAGGTCTTTATAATTGGGTCTTTGTTTTGTAGTCACCCCGCAGTGTCCGCGAATTATATATTGTAAAAAAATATTAAAAAATTTTTTTATAAAAAAAAATATTATTGAAATTAATTTCCGAAATTAACATCCCGAAATTAATTTATGGACGTCCATTAATTAGTTATTTCATTACGATTCTGATTGGTTGATAGATTAATTTCGGGACGTCCATAAATTAATTTCGGGACGTTCAGATTATTATACATACTCCTCCTTTAACGAAGCCCCATTCAACTCCTTTTATAAGACTGTGTACTCTATCAATGCCTCAGTGGGCGGACTCCAGTACTGCAAGGCTCAGCGCCGGGTAAGTTAACAATCTGTCAATAATAAAAATGAAAGCGAGCCGACATTTAGTCAGATCCACCAAATGGATGGCCAAGGAGACAGACTGTCTGGATTGAGCTGATTCGAGTTAAATTGCTTCGCCAAAACGACCAAGTAGCCCATAGGAATACACTACATTTTTTTGGTGATTTTGGTCATTTTGGCCGCCAAAACGACCAAGTTAATGTTTATTGGGATTGGGACTGTAGGTATCTACTATCTAGGTATCTTCTATCTATTTTTATTTTTACATTTTTATATTAAAATAATGTTGCTGGCAGATAAATGACGGAAAACGTCAATAATAATTTGTTAAACGTTTTTAGTGGGTAAAATAAATAAGTATTAGACATAGGGTGGGTGGGTGGGAAGGTGGGTTTAGATACATGCAGTAATGTATATGGGTGGAGGGTGGGTTTATAGATAATGCAGTAATGTACAGTATATAGGTGGAGGGTGGGTTTAGATACATGTTGTAATGTATATGGTTGGAGGGTGGATTTATAGATAATGCAGTAATGTACAGTATATAGGTGGAGGGAGGGTTTAGATACATGCAGTATGCAGTAGTCTATATAGGTTGAGGGTGGGTTTAGATAATGCAGTAGTAGTAATATACAGTATATGTGTAGAGGGTGGGTTTAGATATATGCAGGTTGCAGTCGTCTATATGGGTGGAGGGTGGGTTTAGATATATGCAGGTTGCAGTAGTCTATATGGGTCGAGGGTGGGTTTAGATATAATGCAGTAATATACAGTATATGGGTTACAAGGCGTTCAGATAAATACCACAAGTAGTTTTCCAACTTATTGCGAGCAGCACCAACTAGTGAGCTGAAGTTGACTGGCCACTGTAGCCTCTGTCTTGAAAAACATCTTCATTAAATCGAGGTCGTTCTGAGTGGCATCACAAGATCATAAGAGGTAGAAGTCAGCCAGGCTTTATTTAGTTAAGAATACTGATATAAATTGAATCACGCTGATCAGTTGTATAAACATTCTGGATTTCAGATCGTACGTAACAAGGTATCTTGATTGCATATCCTTGGACATCCATTTTGCATGATGGCATGCACCTGGGCTTTAATTGTGATGGCTGGCCACCCACAATTAAAACATTGCCTTCTAAAAATAGGAGGGTAAATTGAGCAAACTGTAGGTAATGATGTCTAAATGATTGCTTGGTGCTTTTTTCCAAGTATGAAGAAATGAAATAGTTGTCTATACAACTATCCAACTATACATCCGCTATTCGGATGGGTGGCACACTAAGCCAGCGAGTTGAGGGAGGAAACGTTCTTGTCTCGCATGGTATACATCTATCGGCTACTGGCCAAGGCAAGTTATACGCCACACTACACCACACCCTCTTCACAGCTGTTAAACACTCACTATAAAAAAAGTAAAAGCACTATTATATAATTTCTGAGTGGCTCTTTTAATTTAGAGCCCCACAATCAAATAATGAAAACAGCATGCTATGGCTATATTGGAAGCCTGGTAGAAGTCCAGCAGTATTTTTCCATTTTGGTTGATATCTGTCAGATTGTATTGCCCAATAATGTTGTGACTTATATGCGGTGTCGTCTTCCTTGTTCCCATTTGTCCGTTTAAATCACCCAATATTAAGAAATTTCCTTTACTTTGTGCCTGTACAATTTGAATATGTAGATTATCCAACAAATTGGCTAAAATTGGCCTAATATGTGCCTAAACTATTGGTGTGATTAGATTAAATTAAATGATAAAGAAGGGATCTACAAGATCTTGTTGATCTTGTTTCTGTAATTTCGTTGATAGCATATTTTCTACTGTATCACAATCCCCTCCAGTCACCACCTGTAATAATACCGTGGCTGCTGGATCTAAATCACCAGGAAGCAAGCTGCGAGAAATTTGTGCCACCCAGTTGAACAGATCGCGCTATGATTTAAATGATTTGTTGGAATATGATCCAGACAAGGTGATTCGGGAAGGTGAAGTGCGGGATTTTTTGTATGACCTGACTGGTGTGGACAATAAAGATTTGACGACCTCTAAAACGAAAAGATCTAAAACTATTGCTGTCAAATTATATGAACTTATATTATCTTCTATACACTCCAAATATAATGGTAAACTAGCAACTTTGGAGAATGTAGTGTGTTACTCAGTTACATGACGGTAACTAGGATGCTGAAATATTCAGCAAATACTCAACAATCATTTGGGGATGGAGATATAGACTAGACTCATTTTTGAACCAAAACAAAACATTGTTTAGTTCGATTCAGTCCCTGTTTGTCCTGTCGGAATTATCTGTCCTGAAGGGTCACCAAGTCATCATCAACCATATTCAATGACAAAACGTATGAAAGACTCATATCATTGTTGGAGGATCGAGGCACCATTGAAGCCACCCCTGGTCCACTGTTTACGGATGTACAGGTCCATTCACCCATTGAAGGTGAATCATCTATAGAATCATCGGTTTCATCACCGATGGCGATATAGTGTCTAGGACTCTAAAGCGACACCCATTACGTCTCGGAGAGGGACATACAGTTTATGAGGAAGGGCGGATGCATACAGAAGTATTTCGCCGATTCCTTCAACCATTCTATAACACCGACGCCCTATAATCTATAATCCCGCAGAGAGCTACTCACGCAGATACTGTGTTGATAAATAGAAAGTGGACGCTTACTATATATTGTAAATCCATCACCAATATACAATCAAAGGTGCAGGATGATTACCTACAGTAAGTACATGGGAGGAAATCCAAACAAAGTGCCAAAAACATTTGTATCCCCTAACGAAATATTTCCGTGGTTCAGGCTACCTTTGCTGTACTTCGTTGCTGACAAATGCACTTTGTAATAAAAAGTCAACTCATAGATGCCCAGAGAGGGGAATGTACAGCGGCTATGTGTACTAGACATTGGGATCAAATGTCATCATTGAATGTTCTTGTAACTCCCAGACCTCCAACAGAAGCTACAGATCACTTGTTAGATAGTGAAAGTAATGTAATACCGGAAGAATCACCCGAACCGCACCCTTGGTGGGTGGCCTGCTAAGTGGCCATTCACTTACATCTACTGATCCAAATTACCTTGTCTTTGTATTCAATGCCCTGATGAACTGCAATTTACAATACATGGACTTGAGATATGTTATGAAACGAGGGCTCGGTGCCCTTGTTAGCAAGTCCTCCACCATTCCAAACATCAAAGCCAAATGCCGACTTAATTTTGATAAAACTGATAGTGATAGAAATGTGTTGGAATTATCGAATGTTCTTGCTAACAAAAAGGTCCTCCAACATATTTGTGTACACATACTATCGACATGGATACGCATCCAGGAGTTGCACCTATTTGGAAGCAGGTGCAAAAGCTACTATCAGCTGCTGTAGATTCTCCTGAATTACAACATTCAATAACTCAATCAGCCATGATGCTATATACTCATGCCAACCAGCGAGCCCATGAATACCTAATTTAGTACATTGAAAAGTCGCACGAAAAACCTCTAGGCGACATTGACCACATCAGTTAGGTATAATAAGAGACAGGGAACAGCTGGAACAAATACTGCTCCTTTACTAACCTGCATAATCTTGTAATAACACATGTTAACTATTGTTTATTGTTTTGGTTCTATCTAACTGCCTCTGTAACCTACTCCTTTACTAACCTGCATAATCTTGTAACATGTGTTAACTATCGTTTACTGTTTTGGATCTATCTACATGCCTATGCAACCTACTCCTTTACTAACCTGCATAATCTTGTAGTAACACATGTTAACTATAGTTTATTGTTTTGGTTCTATCTACATGCCTCTGTAACCTGCTCCATTACTAACCTGCATATTCTTGTAACACATGTTAAACTGTCGTTTATTATTTTGGTTCTATCAACATGCCTATGTAACCTAATCCTTTACCAACCTGCATAATCATGTAGTAACACATGTTAGCTATAGTTTATTGTTTTGGTTCTATCTACATGCCTCTGTAACCTACTCCTTTACTAACCTGCATAATCTTGTAGTAACACATTTTAACTATAGTTTATTGTTTTGGTTCTATCGACATGCCTCTGTAACCTGCTCCATTACTAACCTGCATAATCTTGTAATAACACATGTTAACTATTGTTTATTGTTTTGGTTCTATCTACATGCCTCTGTAACCTGCTCCTTTACTAACCTTCATAATCTTTTAGTAACACATGTTAACTATAGTTTATAGTTTTGGTTCTGGCTACATGCCTCTGTAAACTGCTCCTTTACTAACTGGCATAATCTTGTAGTAACACATGTTAACTATAGTTTATTGTTTTGGTTCTATCTACATGCCTCTGTAATCTGCTCCTTTACTAACCTGCATAATCTTGTAGTAACACATGTTAACTATAGTTTATTGATTTGGTTCTATCTACACGCCTATGTAACCTGCTCCTTTACTAATTTGCATAATCTTGTAGTAACACATATTAACTATAGTTTATTGTTTTGGTTCTATCTACATGCCTATGTAACCTGCTCCTTTACTAACCTGCGTAATCTTTTAGTAACACATGTTAACTATAGTTTATTGTTTTGGTTCTATCTACATGCCTCTGTAACCTGCTCCTTTACTAACCTGCATAATCTTGTAGTCGCACATATTAACTATAGTTTATTGTTTTGGTTCTATCTACATGCCTCTGTAACCTGCTCCTTTACTAACCTGTATAATCTTGTAATAACACATGTTAACTATAGTTTATTGATTTGGTTCTATCTACATGCCTCTGTAACCTGCTCCGTTACTAACCTGCATAATCTTGTAATAACACATGTTAACTATAGTTTATTGATTTGGTTCTATCTACATGCATCTGTAACCTGCTCCTTTACTAACCTGCATAATCTTGTAATAACACATGTTAACTATTGTTTATTGTTTTGGTTCTATCTACCTGCCTCTGTAACCTACTCCTTTACTAACCTGCATAATCTTGTAACATGTGTTAACTATCGTTTACTGTTTTGGATCTATCTACATGCCTATGTAACCTACTCCTTTACTAACCTGCATAATCTTGTAGTAACACATGTTAACTATAGTTTATTGTTTTGGTTCTATCTACATGCCTCTGTAACCTGCTCCATTACTAACCTGCATATTCTTGTAACACATGTTAAACTGTCGTTTATTATTTTGGTTCTATCAACATGCCTATGTAACCTAATCCTTTACTAACCTGCATAATCATGTAGTAACACATGTTAACTATAGTTTATTGTTTTGGTTCTATCTACATGCCTCTGTAACCTACTCCTTTACTAACCTGCATAATCTTGTAGTAACACATTTTAACTATAGTTTATTGTTTTGGTTCTATCGACATGCCTCTGTAAGCTGCTCCATTGCTAACCTGCATAATCTTGTAATAACACATGTTAACTATTGTTTATTGTTTTGGTTCTATCTACATGCCTTTGTAACCTGCTCCTTTACTAACCTTCATAATCTTTTAGTAACACATGTTAACTATAGTTTATAGTTTTGGTTCTATCTACATGCCTCTGTAAACTGCTCCTTTACTAACCGGCATAATCTTGTAGTCACACATGTTAACTTTTGTTTATTGTTTTGGTTCTATCTACATGCCTCTGTAACCTGCTCCTTTACTAACCTGCATAATCTTGTAGTGACACATGTTAACTATAGTTTATTGTTTTGTTTCTATCTACATGCCTCTGTAACCTGCTCCTTTACTAACCTGCATAATCTTGTAGTAACACATGTTAACTATGATTTATTGTTTTGGTTCCATCTACATGCCTCTGTAACCTGCTCCTTTACTAACCTGCATAATCTTGTAGTAACACATATTAACTACAGTTTATTGTTTTGTTTCTATCTACATGCCTCTGTAACCTGCTCCTTTACTAACCTGCATAATCTTGTAGTAACAAATGTTAACTACAGTTTATTGTTTTGGTTCTATCTACATGCCTCTGTAACCTGCTCCTTTACTAACCTGAATTTTTTACTAACCTAACATTTTGTTTACATTATTTGTTCTATTATACTTAATTTATAAATTTACAGGATGGAAGCAGCTCTCAAGATAGTTTCACTGATGGAGATAATGTCTCCTGGATTCAAGCTGGGAATGGATGACAAGGAGATGCGTGGTCGGATACTTAGCGTAAAGAAGTGTGGGAAAGATAAGATGGCGTATATCACTAAGAAGGGGGGGTCGAAACGGAGCTTAGTTGAGACGCCATATCGTGGGTAATCTGGTAAAACCCCTTAAGTCGATTTTTGGCCATTTTCAGGTTTTTGGTGATTCTGGTACCTTAGATTGATATCCACCTTCTGACAAAAGCCCAGAAGTTAAAACAGCGTTATTAACGGAGAAAAACGCAAAATAAGATCCCGTCTAAATATCGCTTGATCTGATAAAACCCCCTAAGTAGGAAAAAACTCTGTTTAAGCACCTTCAATATGGGATTTAATTTCTGATAAAACCCCTTAAATTAGATATTAGGGGGTTTCTTATTAGTTAAATATCAGAGGGACTTTTAATAATTCGTTCTGATAAAACCCCCAAAATGCCCGTTTGCCACAATATGATAGGATATTTGGCTTTGAATTAATTAATAGAGTGAGTTTTGAAGTAGGTCTACGGTATTAGTATTAAATGAATAGGTTGCCTACTCAACACCTAACAGTATTTTTAAATAGCTGAAAATTTGAAATGCTTATTTTAACCTTTGGTGAAAATCTGGGGAGGGGGGTCAATTTACACTACTACTACTAGGATCGGCACGCTTCATTGCAGGTGCATTTTAAGAATGCTGTGCCGGCATGTCCACAAAATTGCAACGCCACAAATCCCTATTACCCATGACATTTGCTAGATCATCCGCATCTTCAAGGCCAGTGTCCTTTGAGATGCGCCTCAAGAAAGTCATGGGCTGTCCACTATGCGTATTCACTCCATGAGACTGCGTACTTCAGTACAAGATTATTTACAAGTCTACTGGTCCATTTACAAGTTACTTTATATAACTGTAGATATACTCTAGGTGAGTGTAGCTGAAGATGTTCAACCAGTAGTGAGTGTAGCTGAAGATGTTCAACCACTAGTGAGTGCAGCTGAAGATGTTTAACCAGTACTAAGTGTAACTGGAGATTTTTAACTGGTAGTGAGTGTAACTGAAGATGTTCAACCGGTAGTGAGAGTAGCTGGAGATGTTCAACCGGTAGTGAGTGTAACTGAAGATGTTCAACTGGTAGTGAGAGGAACTGGAGATGTTCAACCGGTAGTGAGTGTAGCTAGAGATGTTCAACCGCTATTGAGTGTAACTGAAGATGTTCAACCTGTACTGAGTGTAACTGAAGATTTTCAACTGGTAGTGAGTGTAACTGGATATGTTCAACCGGTAGTGTATGTAGCGGGAGATGTTCAACCGGTAGTGAGTATAGCTGGAGATGTTCAACCGGTAGTGAATGTAACTGACAATGTTCAATCAGTTGTGAGTGTAGCTGGAGATGATTTGGGTTCCGTATAAATGTCGTGGGACCATGTGAGCCCATTTTTTCACTTTGAAGGATAATTGAAGAGTTGTCAAAAAAGAAAGACAGACATCTGGCTGTTAGCTTTGTTGACTTCGTCAAGCCCTTTGATTCAGACTCTCGCTCACGTATGTTTAGCATACTTTCATTATGTGGGATTCCTGATGGAATTATTGCAGCAATCAGATTAGTAAGATGGTTGGTTCGAAGACATTTTTACTATTTTTGCTATTGCTGCTACTGTTGACGGTGACACAGAACCATTCGACATGTTATGGGGAGTCCTCCAAGGAGACACACTTGCGCCATTCTTGTTCATAATTGTGGTTGACTATGTTCTACTAATGTCCTTAGATCATCATAATGGTGATGGGGTGATGGTAACTCCACCTACTGGCTCCAGAAGTCGGGGAAATCCTGCCAAGTACCTCACTGATCTAGACTTTGCTGATGACTTAGGAGTACTCTCATAATCACTAGAAGGAACCGAACAGCTCCTCAGCTCATTAGAAAATTGACAGTTAACTTTGAAAGTCCTCAGCAAGTCTCTGACCGGATGAGCATAAGCTCAAAGGATGGTATGCTTGAGCAAGTGGAAGACTTCTGTTACCTGGGCTCATGGATCCGGAAGTCAGGTGAGGACCTTCGAATACGTAAGGGAAAGGCATGGGCAGCCTTGAATAGGCTTTCCAGGATTTGAAAGTCACCAAGAATTAATGGGAAACTTAAGGTCCAATGATTTAGAGCAGCAGTAGTTCCAGTACTCCTCTATGGGAGTCCAGGCTGAGCTATAACTGCTGAGGACACCAAATCTCTGGATGGCACATTCACATGAATGCTACGCCGGGTTCATTGTGTCATGTACAATGCACACATCTCCAACCAGACACTATATAACATTGGAGGTGTCTCATTGGTTTCCCCAAGCTTGACACTTGAACACTCCGCTTTGCAGGAGATTGTTTTCGCAGTGAGGACCAGCCTGTGCATAATCTTGTGCTTTGGAAGCCCCATGGAGAAAATAAGCATGGTGGACAGCACATGACTTTTGTGAGACGCCTCTTAAAGGACACTGGCTTGGTAGTTGCGAATAGTCTCGCGAAAGTCATGGGGGATAGGGAGTTTGTGGCGATGAATCTTCGTAGATAAGCCGGCATAGCATTCTTAATTCTCAAATTAATTATGCTAATGCTTAATCCCCTGGATTGGGCTTGTCAATTGCGGATTGCATGGTGGTAGCAAAATATTTTTCTTAGGCCAGCATCTCAATGACCAGTTTCAATGCAGCAGGCCGATTATGGAGTTTAGCTGGAGATGTTCAATCAGTTAGTGAGTGTAGCTGAGGAGATGTTCACGGTGAAGCAATGACGAATCGAGATTTATCTGTTTTAGAAGTTATAAAGTAGACAGTTAGACAGTTATAAAAATAGGGAGTCTGGGCTGTCCCGTGGAATAAAACGGAATCTAAAGGTTCGATTCCCTTTAGAGCAGCAGTAGAACCAGTACTCGTATATGGGAGTGTGTGCTGGCTTCTAACTGCAGAGGATTACAAATCTCTGGATGGCACTTTCACAAGAATGATGTGCCGGGTTTATTGTGTCAAGTATAATGAACACATCTCCAATCAGACTCTATACAACATTGGAGGAAACATCCATTAGTCTTCCTTAGCTTGACACTTGACCTGAACCGCCTCCGCTTTGCAGGACATTGCTTTCGCCGTGAGTACCAGCCAGTGCATAATATTGTGCTTTGGCGAATAAATAAACATGGTGGACAGCCCATGCCTTTCTTGGGACGCCTGTTAGAGGCGTATCTAAACACTGGCCTTGAAGATGCGGATGATCTAGCAAATGTCATGGGTGGTAGGGAGATGTGATGTAATATATACAGTATGTAATACATAATAATGCAGTTGCAATGCAGCATGCTGATAGAAGTAGTAATTATAAAAATAATGGTAATATTACAGTGTTTCTAATATAAGAGCTTTGCTTTATTGAACCCTTAGACCCACTAATAAGTCATTTAATGGGCCAGACTGTATCTGATAAAACCCCAGATGCTAAAGATAACCCCCCTTAATTGTATGTTCTAACCTAACTATTTTGTTTCACAATCTGGCAAAACAACAGATATCAAATTAAATGGTCTAAAATGCGATCTACCTCTAAAAATATGTGCCCAAACAAATTATACGCTATTTTAGATTATATTTAGTCAAAAATTAGATCGCATTACTCAAGATTTCTTAAAATATTCAGTTTTTTTCGTTTTTCTCAAAACTACAAAAATCGACTTAGGGGGTTTTGTCGAATTACCGACGATATGACCGGCTCTTATGTATTGGTGATATTAACAGTGCCATGACATGTTATATATTAACTCAAACACAGGGCCACTCCGAAGAGTCAACCGTGAAACTACTTACAAGTGACCTATACGTTGGAGCACGAGTATCAATTTCTGCCCCATATTTTAACTGTAAATACATGAGCAACGACTCGGCCAATCCAATAATACATACAGGATCCCCTATTGAACTAACCCCTGGCCCAGCTTACGAAGTTCCCTACGTCCCCTACAACAAATACCCTGGCGATACTGACACTCATATGTTTAGTTACAAGGGTGTGAAAGTCAGTATCTCCGGGGTGTGTGTTGTAGGGGAGAGGTGTAGTGGGCTGCTTTGTGACAAACGTGCCAGCACTAAGGAGGCAGTATGTGCCTGTTATTATAAGACCAGGCGTTCTGGTGTGTCAGCAGACCAACTGGTGTGCTGGAATGTTTGTAAATCCAGATATTCCAGGATTTCCGGAAGCCGAGGACCGGCTATTCTCGTTCCATCTTTCAAAACTTTTTATTAATCCTTCAAGGCTGGCTTTACCTTTGGGAAATTTCGGGGTTCCAGCCTTGAAGGATGCAGTGAAAGATATTTCAGAAAGGGTCAACAGAGAATGTGGTTGGTCGGTAGTAGGATGGTTTAAGTGTGGTACCATCACACAGGCGGATGGCGAGTCAACTATTTCACCAGAGGCTGACGCCCATATATCCTATATATGGCCGTCAGAGCCCAATAAAGTAAATGAGTTTATTGAAGAGAGGAAGATATAAGAGGAGATATAAGATTTATTGTTTGTTTTTATGTTACGTTAAGTACTTTTACTAGTATACATACATTAGCCCCTGTCCTATTTTTTTAATTATATATATATATATCAGGAAAAAATACTAAAAAATCAATACATTTTGTTAACCTCAAAAAATTATATAAAATATAAATATATAAAATACTTTCGAAAAAACAAAAAAAAATATAAAATATATTGTAAACCAAAAAAAGTAGACAATGCGTGCCGAAATACAAAAAAAATATATTAAATATTTTGTAAACCCAAAAAAATATAAAATGCGTTCCGAAATACAAAAAAAAATATAAAATATATTGTAAACCCAAAAAAAATTGAAAATGCGTGCCAAAATACAAAAAAAATATTAAATATTTTGTAAACTGGGTGGTACTGTAAAAACTAAGTCTGTAAAAGAGTGGTACTGTAACAAATGTTACAGTACCACCCTCTCACACTTTGTAACATAACATTGAGATTCAGATAATCAAAATAGTCGTTATAGAGATAAGTATGTACATGATACCGCCAATTCGATGACCAAGGATATGCTGAATTCATTCGATAAACTTTAATTAGTTTCAATAGAGAAATTATTAGATATAGATATTTAAAATATATTATGTACATGCAACATTGCATATTTCAATATCCGTACAATAAATTTTCTTACTTTCATGGCATTTTGAAATTATTGATATCAACAAATGTGAAACACTGTATTTAAAAACTAATCCCAGGCTATTCCTATTGTAAGTCAAAGTTATTTGTTGTAAATTGTAATGTACGACATTTAAACGACTGAAAATTATTATTAATTTGGCATCTTCCTGGCTTTCTTAAAGGTTCACCACAATCTCTCACTAAAAAAAAGATATACAGGGTGGGGAGGGGAGGAGTCTATCAGAATGTCTTCATCATGTGCACTTTAATAGCCCCTATGACCCATCAACACGAGTGTGGATGGGACATAGGGGAGACTACCTCATATAATATGCAGAATAAATTCCTTACAAAATCAGGCATTATTCTCTAGCCTATTAATTGCAGTTCATTATTTTCGGGTTAATATGTTTGGTTATTGATATATCTAACATATGTTACATACAGTACTAAAAACACGACCCCTCCACACATCCAGTAACATTGAAATGAGAAAGGCTAAATTTGTAATATCAGCATAAAAAAAAAGGTTTTATGAATATTTTTACTGGTATATTTTGTAAGTAATTAATTGACGGCACCACCCTTTGTTGGATTTATTAGCAACAGTTGCGATATGTATAACAACTTGGACCACAACCAGAAACCAAAAGGATATACAAAATTATGAAATAAATCCCATGTGTACGCCAAGACTTGGATGTCTGAATATAGCAAGGAAGTGAAATAATATTTCTAAAAAAATATTTAAATACAAGTAATAAAAATAATACTGCATGAGCAGAACAATAAATCATTTACATATATAAGACAATGAAATATATCATTATGACAATATATTCCAACGTTTGCGAACAGTCTATCAGTTATAAGCAATCAAGTTAGCAATCAGTTATAAGACTCAAGAACCAATAATTGTTTGGTTAGCTAGTACAATTGTAACAAATTGTTCTATATTATCGGAAATTGTGTCAAAATTTAGTTCCCAAAATGTTAACTGGCGAGGTTTTCTTCTAAGTTTCTCCACTACATTTCTAATTTCGTATACATTACCACCCTGAACTACCTGCCAGACATATTATGCTAAGAAGCCCAAATCTACTGAACTCTTAGATATACTTAGAAATGGAGCGAACGAAAATGTTGACGACTTCTCACCCGAACATACTCTAGCCGTTTTATTTAGACAACTACCAGAAACCGATGTTACTCAATTAACCTCACATCGTGATAATAAATCTAGATAGAACTCTTTCTAGATAAAATATCTAGAAAATTCTAGAAAAGATAGAAATATCTATCATTTTTTTTTCAAAAAATACTAGCTATTAAAAAAACACACTAGCTACCATAAAAAAATATCTATTAAGGTTCTAGAACATTCACCAATATCCAAAAAAAACACTATAAAACAATATTATATTTTTTAATTTTCAAAAAAATAGTAGCTAGTAAAAAAAACGAGCTACCATTAATAAATTTCTACTAAGGTTCTAGAACAATCACCAATGTTCTACAACATAATAAAATGGCATAAAACACAATAAATTAACACAAATTTGCTGTATACATACATACTGTACTAGTACTGGTTATACATAATACTTGTACCAATATCACAAAATTACTAGCTACCATCTTGCTGTCAAAAGGTCAAATATTTATTCTAGAACATAAAACCACTTGGCACGGTAATAACTACTGAAATAATACAATAACATTCAAGTGCATGGTGGTGTTCTTATTTGATAAATAATACATGTAACGTATTTACAGTGGCTGTAACATTTCTATAATATAGTTACTATGTGAAAGATTGACTTTTTACTTAACATTTTCCATGTTCATGATAGAAGTTTCTAATTTCGTTGATGTTGTTCTTTACATCGAATGTATTTTATAATATTAAACAGGAAAGTCTTCATTATTTATAAAAATAAAAATGTTTGTTAATGAAATTTATCAATAATAGATTGAACAACGTAATGTTACAAGTTTTAAGAAATAATATCAAGATTTGACTGTGAATGGAAGTGTTTTAATGTCGTACTTCAAATACTTCTCACAGTTTGGCAATATCATCTACGAGTTAAATATAAAAAAAGTTTTAATTCGTAAGTCCATGTTGTTTGTACGTTATTACAAAAAAAATGTTTACTGTAAGAAAAAATTATAATTTTAAGTTCACTCAAACCATCGATATCAATGTCATCCACTCAACTACAGCTTTGGATACCCTTCGAAATGGATTCTACCTAAAAATTTACATTTATAGTGAGAAAATGTTGCTTTCCTCACCTTTGTCGTGATTTTTTCCCTAAGCCATATGACTAATTTTGACGTTCAAATAGACGAAATTCGTTCAAATCAACGTTTGTTGATTGACAAGCCAAGTAGGCGTCGACAGTCCAAGCACAGCTGTTTGTTGATTGACAAGCCAAGTAGGGACCGACACTATGTGTTTGGAAATGTCACTCATAGATACAGTTCCTCGCCTTTATAACTTTTATTTTTTGCATTCATTGTGATCTTTATTGGTGCCTTTTGGCTATTTATTATTTATATTATTATCATCCTAACTGCTGAACTGCCTAATGTCGGACTTAAGCAAAGTGCTTGGAAGTTCCACTGCGATTCTATATGAGGAGAGAAACGTTATCGGAAGAGAGCCAACGGCGTTTCTACTATCAGGAGCACCTCTGAATCACAGGAGAGCCTTTAACCCTATTAGTACCGGGCTATAAAATGTTGTACAAATACCGGGAGGGGGTCATATTGACCCCCCCCCTCTAAAATCTACAAACATTTACAAAAATGTCTGATTTTTTGTTTGTACGTAGGTATCACTTGTCTGGATCCGACCGAAAAAAAAAAATTTCGAAAAAATGTACTGGGGTGGTTATATTGCAGCACAAAAATTACAAGTAGTGCACAATTTTCACCAAATTTGAAAGTTACATTTTCGGCTAATTATTTTTCAATACAGGTTTTCTAGGGTGCAAAATACATTGGAAAATATTAAAAAATGATATGATTACTATAAATGGCTGTTTAGTCCTCTCTGCGTAGGAAAAAATGAAAAAAACAAGTAACCAGCACTTTTCAGTTAGAACACAAAATTTTTAATTCACTTATACGATGCTATAAATTCACATTATCAGGTTTTCGAGGGCGCTGATTCTAATGGAATACATTTCTAATATGCCAGATCATTGCTACTTGTATTTTTCGGCGTTTGTTGGCAAATTTTGGTGCTAGCACCAAATTTCGTACCCATCACCAAAAAGTACAAGTTTGCGATGTCCAGTGCTGTTTTTATTGATTCCATCGGATTCAGGACCCTCCTAAACCCGTATAACGCAAGAAACAAGGTGATACTATCTACTTATCAATTTGCATATTTTCCAAAATTTGGTGCTGGCACAACAATTTTCACCCACCGGCGAAAAATACAAGTTTGAGAAGTCTTATGACATTTTTACTGATTCCATTGAATTCAGAACCATCACAAACCCTTATATCGCAAGAAACAAAGTGACACAATCAATTGATATATTTGATGGTTTTCAAAATTTGGTGCTAGCACCACATTTTGCACCCACATCCGAAAAATACAAGTTTGAGATGTCTAGTTCGATAATTATATTTTCCATTGAATTCAGAACAGCCATAAACCTCTAAAACGCAAGAAATAAGTTGTCACAAGCAATTTTATCTATTGAATGGATTTTCAAAATTTCGTGCTAGCACCAAAATTTGCACACAGCACCGAAAAATACAAGTTTGATACGCTTGGTGCAACTTGTATATATTTCATCGAATCCAGAAACCCAAAAAACCCCAATTGCGTAAAAAACAAGTTTCAAAAGATCAATTTACAAAATTGACTTATTTCAAAATTTGGTGCTGGCACCAAAATTTGGCACCCACCGAAAAAAACAAGTTTGAAATTTCTAAATCAATTTATATGAATTCCATCAAATTTCTAACACCAAAAAACCTGTGTAAATAATAAATAGAGATGTTACAATTCATATTTAATGAAATGTAATTTTCAAAAAACGTCTCAAAAAAAGTGCCAAAAGTAGGGTTAAAAAATGGTGCTATAACTCGAAAAGTACCCAATATTTTTGAAAACGGTTTTCACTACTAGGAAGACAATAGATTTTTAGGAAAAGTCATAAAATTTCAGATTCCCAACTGCGTTTGTTTCAGAATTATAATAAAAAAACCACGGGGAGGGTCATATTGACCCCCCCCCGGGTTTAATAGGGTTAAGGTGGCCATTGAAGGTCTTGCAGACCACCAGGGGCTGAAGGGCGAGTCGGTATACTACGATAGCCGACACCTAGTGGACAGAGAGGTGGACACACCGTACAAGAGGTGGAAGAAGTTGGAAGCGGATAGAGTCGAGGAGAGGAGACTGGAGGAGGTCGCGAGGAGAGAAAGGAGGGAGGCAGCGGAGAGAGAAGCGGATATAAGGGGAGAGGAATACGAGTTCGAAGCCCAGAACCTGGACAAATCTTAAGCAGCACGTGGCGCACTACATGTCGCTGAGAACGGCCAAGTATTCCCGGCCGCAGTGGCACTTCCGTACTGGAGGGCCGCAATCATTCGCCGCTTATTTACGTTCATTGACGTCTGATAATTGCCAGTATAACGACGTCAATCTAGAGGCGATACGAGATATGGAAGAGATGGAGATCACGGTCCATCGGGCGCAGCACCGAACCGCGCCAAGTTGTTACTGCCCCCCCCCCCCCCCCCCCCCCCCAAGGGGACGAGGTGGGGCGATACACATCGGAGTGGACGGCGACCGATACGTCGCGTTCGTTCCGAGGTCGATTTCGACCCAGTCCGGCCGCGTGACTGAGTCAGAACCGATGGTTAGTAGTAGACTATCCCATATAAAATGTCACCCCCCGACTATTAATTTTTTCTAAAATTTAGTACATTTTTTATTATGAGTAAATAAACGTTTGTTCTCATAATAATTGAGAGTTGAAAGTGAAAGAAAACAAAAACCGTGTACCGAGTATACCACCGGTAGCCGTAGGTACTGCTGTACCTGTATGCCTACTGTATACTGTATGTTAAGTAAGTATGTTACATTTTCAACCCACAACGTTTATTCCAGCCACCCCGACTATTTGCATAATGCAATTTTTCCACCCACTCCGTCTATTCCGGTAGAGTATACAGTGTTTGTATAACGGTAGGCCCTACGGCATGTTATTTCTATCTGTTTATTTTATAAAATATTTATTATTTTTATTATCACCATTTAATAATTAAATTTAACGGATTTGCCTTAATGTCTCATACAATCTTAAGGTACAGTATTATATATTAATTTTATTGAAACGTAATTACCATATGTATATTAGGGCTGATATCATTGAGCTTCTACTGCTAATATTACTAAGGGGTTGCTGGTTATTTATCTCCGTTGTAGTTATCTACTGTTATGTTATTATTGTTTAGGTCCTGCAGGAAGCTATTGCTGTAACAGAGGAGGATCAGATTTCGGTTGCAACAGCGATTTTCACCGCTGTATCTGAGCTTGTCCTCCCCACTGTGTCGGGCCATTCGGCTCCTCAGCCGCCAGATGTAAGTTTATACGTTTATAATATAATATTAATATAAATATGGTTGGGCCGTTCATAAAGGGATTCTCGGTTACGTAATAGCAAGACTCTATAGTTTTTAATACCCGGTCTCTTATGTTCAATTAAATATAATATGTATATTATTTTATTCCTTTATAGTTTTGTAATTGTAATTTAATAAGATATATATTCACTCGTACCGGCATTATTTATTTCTTTATTACCATTTTGCACAGGATACGTCCTGCAGGAAGGAACAACTCATATCGGTTCTAGACGACGCGCATAATGAATATCTGCGCATAGCGCAGATAGGAGAATCGATGTCCGAAGGTTCGGATGTAGTCTTGGATCCGTGGATTCTATGCGAAGTAGAGCAGCGGATCCAATCCAGTCCAGCCGTCCTTATTGCCGCCCCCAGATTGTGAGATATATTATATATTTACCTATTAATTCATCTTCTTTTTATCTTGTAACTGAAATTACTTTAGAAATTAGTTTCGGTAAAACAAATAAAGTTACTGTCCTTTTTTTTCATTACCAGTACAGTATTAATATAGGGACAAAACATAAAGTAATAATTTAATTAAAACTCATTAAATTATTTTTTTTCAGTTCAAGAAAGCCCGCAAACGTAAGGGATGCCATGCCGTATTTGTTCGTACTGTCAGGGGCGTTGCGGCAAGAAAAAGTACCACGCCAGAGAATGCGTCATGAGAAAATACCACGTTCTCATAGATATAACAACTCAAACCATGGACGAAGGTATTCTCATAGAAAGAGAGAGAGAGGGATTACTTAGAGAGGACGTCGAAATGGTAGACGTTGACGTAGGAATCGGTAGCAGTGCTGCCCAGCACGGCCGCCAGAATGACCCAGTACGGATGGTGAGTTAGCTGAATTATATTGCGAGATATGCATATAGATTGGATATATATAGACTCCTATCCAGTAGTTCCGAATAACTTGGGGCCCCTGCGGAAATTACAATCACAGTCCCGTTGATAGAAATAAAATCTTATTCAATTTGAACACTAAATATATTTCTATAATATATATAAATATTGCGTTCGTCTATATGCGGTTACATTACTATGTAGTTTATGTTGCTAATTACTATATAACTGATTACAAAACAAATGGCTTAATTCCGAGCGAGTTATTTACCATCCTGATATTCCAATTAGTAAAATAAATACCTAGTATGGGGCCATTCACGCTCTTTTGGGGCATTTTTTATTACCGCACCATTATCTCATATCTATAAAATTAACAGTATTGTTGATTTTTTGATTTCAATTTATTTAATGTTAATTTTCAAAATTTAATTTTAACCGGAAATTTCGTGTATGAGGAAACAAACACCATCAGTGCTACAGGATGATATCGGGGACTCTATGTCCGAAGTTTCTGATCTCTGTAGCACCGGATCTACTGGG
The DNA here is from genome assembly GCA_032718475.1 of Nemertoderma westbladi. Classification (NCBI taxonomy): domain Eukaryota; kingdom Metazoa; phylum Xenacoelomorpha; order Nemertodermatida; family Nemertodermatidae; genus Nemertoderma; species Nemertoderma westbladi. The sequence goes on along the minus strand of JAUCBJ010006897.1, from coordinate 23,886 downwards.
ACAATCCGTCCTAGTCGCGCGGCTACACAGTCCGACCATCTGTCTGTCCGGCCTCAGATTGTTAGTATACTTTTGAGTTAAATATATGGCTTTTTATAATTGTATTGTTTTATTTTATGACACTCATTTGATAATATATCATATTATTATCATATTATATGTTGGGATAGGCTCAGTTGGCTATATATTATATATATTATATTTATTTTGAATATATTATATTCAAAATAATGCAATTTTCTCCTTAGTTTTTGATCTAACAACATGGGGTATTACAGTAGTATCAGAGACATCGGAATGCGCTCAAGTATGTCATACAAGAGGACTGATATGCATACCTAGTATATCATGCAAGAGCACTAATATACATACTATGTATGTCATGCAAGGGCTCTGATATACATACTAAGTATGTCATGTAAGGGCGCTGCATGACATACCTAGTACGTCAAACATTTGATGTCAACCAAAGGGCAATGGCCCAGAAAAATTTATCAAAATATGTTCCTTTTGGTCTACCATAGCTTCATGCACTAAAGTATTATATATAGGTTTTACTTAGTTCGAAAATAACACCTGTGAAAATATAGCGATTCTCGCAGGACACTTTATTTTTGAATCAGTATGCAAAGGGTTAAATAAAGTAGGCAATTAAATAAAATAAATAAAATAAATTAAATATGGCAATTACTATAGTACTATTATTACTATAGTAGCAATACTTTGGTTTTACTTTTGATTTTTCCAACTCGAATACAGTCTTCCTAGACCTAAACCTTAAACACAACCCCAATAATGGACTCATTAATACCGGTGTATTTTTCAAACCATTATCCCACAAACTACCAATACCTTATAATAGTTTCCATAGTAACCATCTTTTACAATCAGTGGTGAAAGGTAAACTGACTAGGTGTTGCCGTTATCCCGACACCAGGGGGGAAAAACGCCGATGCTGGAGGCGGGGCTTTACAGACCACGGAGTCCCGGCCAGTCACCGGATATTGATTGTGGAGAAGGAGGAATTTCTTAGATGCAAGATTGCAGTTGAGAAAAAGCTGCATTGGTTGGATATATTCTTTAATGTAGTTAATCCTGTTAGAATCCTGTAACAATGTACAATCCTGATTGAGAATAATTTTGGGCTTCCCCAAATCAATATACACCAAATATTCACAATAATTATACACGACAATATAAATCCCTACAGTATATTATTTAATTACCCACTGTTCGCTCAGATTTTAGCCTAACTAATGTTCCCCAGATTTTCCCTCGGTCCTAGTCTTGATGCCGTAGTGTCGGTGTCGGTCGACCCTGTCGCGTGTCCGTTCCACCCCTCCCGAACCCCGAAGGGATTGATCATCGAGAACCAGCATGGCTTGGCTAAGGGTCGGTCCAGTCGGTAGACTCTGTCGCGTATCCGTACCACCCCTCACGAACCCCGAAGGGAACGATCATCGAGAACCAGTACGGCTTGGCTAGGGGTCTGTCGTGTCGTTTCCCGTCGCAAGTCCCTGACACAAGCAGCTGGCGTTCCGATGTCCTTTTCAGGCTCGTAATAACTGCTGTTGGCCAGGGACCGCTAAGGGCAGTCCTTGTCCTTTAGGCCTGGCGCGTTACCAAATCCACCTCTACAGGCAGCAGGAAGTTGGCCCTTATAAACATGAAATTAGTCCCGTACCCTGTAAGTCGCCCCAAAGTTCGCCCATAAATCGCCCCCAGTTTATAGAATGTGCCCAAAACCCATGGTCCCGCACCCAGTAGTAATATCGGAATAATCATTTTAAATCAATACAAAAAATATTCAACATATTTTATGGAAAGTTGAAATACCGCGAACAGTCCCCCCCAATGACCTTCGTGAAGTCTGTCGGTAGATTGAGTTTGCGTAGGTCATTCCCAATATAAAAAACCCAAATTTAATATTGCATAGTTTTAATTAATTTGGCCTAGAGTTTATATATAAATGTATAAAAATAAATGTTCGATAAATGTTCCTGGAATATCCCGATCCACTATTTCTTTCTCTGATACGCCTTTCGCCTCTTCGCCCGTCGGCTCTCGTCGATCGCAATAGCTGGTAGAGGAGCGTCAACATCCATCGTGAGCAACGCTTCGGCTTGTCTCCTGGCGGCTCTTCCTTTCGATGGCATCGGGATCATATTGGTTCGTCGTTCCAACTCGTAGTTGCGAGCCTCGAGGAACCACTCTCCGTCACCGAACTCCTCTTTATACGAGTATAAGCGTCTAATGACTTCGAATGGGCCAAATAATCCAGCGCTCAGCAACAAATCCACGTAATGGAAAGGCAGCGTGGCCGTCGTGTGGAGGCGTTCCGGGAAGGAGAAATACCCGCACGCCATCTCCTGCGCGATATTCCGAGCGTTTCTCCGAACCTTGGTCTTTATGTGGCTGTTTGCATATGTTTCAAACATGACCATATTTCCCATAGCGGTAACGTCTTTGGTAGGACATTTGATATAGCAGCGGGGGCTAGAGGAATGTCCACGGAAACCGCACGTGGTGCAGAGGTTATATAGGATCGGACAGACGGAAACGTCGTGACCCGATGTCGCGCAGTATGGGCAATAGAGTATCCCGAGGAGCTGGAGGCACGAATCGGTAACCCGATTCCTTCTACCGCGTGGGCACTGCTCCGAACCACAGTCACCGCACACCTCCAATTGCATCTCTCGACCGGGGAATATCGGAATCGGGACGCCGACGTAATACTCGAGTCGTCGGTCGCTCTTCTGGAATATTCGCGGTGGTCGGTAGCCCGCGGAAGGCTGGGCTTTTGCGTAGTAGGTCCTCGCTACGATAACCTTCTTTGTGTCCCGTCGGTCTCAACTCGGACGACCGTTTCTGGCGGTGGATCCATTCGGTTTGCTCGGCGTACCAACGGGTTAGTCGCATAGGATCCTGAGGAACGGAGGGTGTAGTAGCCACCGCTGGTCGGCGAAGAGGTGCCGGGGTTTTCGACGGAGGGATTCCGAGGAGATCGTCGGGAGTCGGCGCAGCGCTGGGGCCCTTCTCGACCAATATCGCTGAGCGGGTCCGTTGATTGCTGGTACTCGGAATCTCCGACGACCAGTCTTCGCCACCCGGGAAAGGATACGGGGATAACCTTTGGCACGTATCGCCGAAGTCGTTTAACGCAAAGGTAGTAACCAACTCCCTCGCAGGGCTACCGAAGCCGAGTGGTGAGGAAACGCCCGCTTCCGTCGTTGGTTCGGTGGAGGCAACCCGTTTGGCGGCCGGTTGGTAAGCGGCCTCCGGCTCGAGTTGTCGCTTCGGGGTGGAGAGTAGAACACCCTCATTTAGCCATATTTCTTCCCCTTCCGAAGAAATCAGAGGCTCCTCCGCACCGAGAAGTTCGGTAATCGTAGGGATGTCGTAAGGTCCGCTCTCGTCCCAGGAATCGATAACAGCGAGTGTTTTAGTCTCTCCCGGTGTGATGTTCTCGACCGCTTTGAACGCGTGGTTTATAACCTCGTTCCAGTCGTAGTCGACGAAGGAAAGAGGAACCGCCGTAATAAGGTTATCGAGAGTTTTACAGATAAACTTAGCGACGGTGTAGCACTCCATAACGACGTAGACGTAGTTCCGTCGATCGGGATTCTCCCACCTTTGGTGTATCGTCCACTTCCGATCAACGTCCTTCCATCGACCCTCTCGCTCGCTCTTTATTTCTAATCCCGGGTATCCACCATATATTTTATTATAATCCCGGAATTTCTGGGGTTTGAAGTCGATGCCGCCGTTTAGCACAGCGAGGTAGCCGATCCCGGATTTCGTCGGTCTCACCTCTTGGAATCCTCGCATGAACTCGGCGAATCGTAACCAGGCTAGTAGCGTTTGAGTGTCGACGCAATGGCTAAGGGCGTTGAGGTCGTCTCGTCGGTTTCTTCCTGAAGGAGCGTTCGCGTAGTCGTTCCGGACGTCCGCCTTTATATCCGACCCGATTTTAATGACGTCGAAGTCGAAGAGGATCTTTTGGATTTCCGGAGGTAGCAACCAGATCGCTCCGGCTGCCTGCACTTCCTGTCTGGGTGTCGGAAATATTCGACACACCAATACCAAACCGTCCAGGGTTCCGAGGACGACGACCAAGGATCGACCGTATTCTTTCGCCCCGTATTTTTCTTGGTAGTCGTCGCGATTTTGGATGGTCGATATACGTTCCTCTCGAAGCGTCGCCGTACACTCCGACAGGTTTCCCCAGTGGGCGAGGTACGTACTCTTGTCGTCGACGAAACTTTGACATCTCGCCAACGTAATCGCTTTCGAGGTGGGCGTCGCGTTTCCCTCGTTGTCGTAGATCAAACATCGGGATCTGTAGACGCTTTGCCGGAACGTTTCCCAAAACGACGAATCGTCCCCTCCGGTTGCCTTTGCGTTCCGAGTTCTTTTCAGTCTCGTACTAGCATCGGCTAACCGGAGGGCTCGTAGATTCTTGGAATCCGGTCCCTCTCGCCCGGTGAATTTAACGACTCGCACGTTCTCATTTAGCAGGGTGCTCCAATTTGTATCAAAGTCAGGGGATCCGGGTTGCGAATATTCCAGTAGATCTATCGTGTTACGTAATTCGCCGATAATTTGGCGATTTGGGTCCATATTTACGATTATATCCGTTACAAATTAGATCAGTTAATTATAAGTCCAGAAAGTCTGAAACTATAGTGATTGCAGAATAATTCAGTTCAGTTTATTAAATAACATTGCTATATAGGCATCTATCATCTTATTGCTAATACATTCAGCATTTACAGTTACTATAACTATACATTAATATCCAACCAGTTTTTATGACTTTTTATGTCCTTTCTTTTTTCCAATTCTTTTCTTTAGACTTTTTTATACCTTTTTTTTGTCTTTTTTCATTTCTCATTATTATTTCATCTCATTTCATTTATTTCAACATATTTCAACACATTTATTTCCACCATTTATTTCACATTTCATTTATTTCCACATTTCCACATCATTTAGTTCCACCATTTATTCTCAATTTTGTTTATTTCCACATCATCATTGGGGTTATAGCCCCCCGGCTATCATCATTTGTTATAAGCGCAGCACCAGGGTGCGCATCATTACATTTTCATCATCATACGCGTCATCATTCAGGTTTATAGTAGAGTTGTCTGATCCTTTTCATCATTTCCAACTACATTCAATCATCTTCTTTGGGAAATCTTTGTCGTGGAAGGGGTGTTACGCGGCAATCTGGGATCTACAGCTGGGCTAGTTACACCGCCTACGCCCCAAACTGCTCACGTAACGGACAATGAAGACGCTGGAAGTGAAGTCACGTGGATGCACCAGGGACCCACCAGAATAACACTCCCAACAACATAAAGCTCAGTCGACGAAGTCATGTGGGATGGGGTTACGCAACATTCTGGGATCTACAGCTGGACTAGTTACACCGCCTACGCCCCAAAATCCACGCAACGGTCCCACCAGAATAACGCGACTGAGAAACATAAAACCCTCTATCGTCGAAGTCATGTGGATGCACCATGGACCCACCAGAATAACGGGATAGAGGGGGTGTTGCGCGGCAATCCGGGATCTACAGCTGGACTAGTTACACCGCCTACGCCCCGAACTGCGCACGCAACGGACAACATAACATACTGCGATGAATACAATGAATTCCACTTCAAATCTTTACCATTTCCAATAATCCAATATCGTTGGTCCCGATGACCAAAATCAGGGTAAACAATACATAAACGACCCTGCGTCAGTCGAAACATCTGCAGGGTGACGCTGGACTCCACATAACACACGAGGAAACACAAATACCATTGCGTGGTTACAGTTGGTTTAAGGGGGGTCCATTTTCATTGTCGATAAATCACAGTTTAAAAGAGTTTGTCAACATGATGAGAAGGGTTTAAACGCATTTGTAATTGTCACCAATGTCTGCAGCAGGATCTTGAGTAGGGAACTTATCACCTCTCGTAGAGTCACCGCTGTCATTGCCTTCGAGAAGGCACAGCCTCTGGATAGGGCGTTGGTAGTGGCCCTTTGCCGTTCGTATCGTCACAGTCCTCGCAAGTCCGTCTTTACTCGGTTGTATTGCCACGACTCGCGCCACAGGCCAGTGGACGCAGTCTTTAAGGTCTTCTTTTACTAGTACCATGTCGCCAACTTCGACATTGCTGTAGGTGTTGTTCCACTTCCTCCTGGTCTGGAGGGTTATGAGGTACTCCTGGGCCCAGATTCTCCACCAATGCGCTGCCAACGCTTGGGCCTTCTTCCAGTTTGTATGTCTCGTAATATCGTTGGGATCCGGAAACATTTTTCAATATCTGTTCGAATGTTTATTCCCTTAGCATTCTCATTGCTGCTTCTATTAGTCTATACTATGTTAGTGCCATATACCGTAGCAACCAACAACATTCTATAGCCAGGTTGGTGGAAAAGCCGTTCAAAAATAAATCACGGTTGGTTAGATTTCTAAGCGGCGTCAAGAAGAGTTATGGTTAATAGATACTGCACTGTTGGGGCATCCGGGGTTGGCGGACACCGCGGCTGTCACTCATCCTGGACCTGTCCTGCATTGTTTATTTGACGAAAGGTAGCGGCAGCCACACTCTTTAAATCACTTAGATTTAAGTAGGCCTACCTGTCTTCAGTCTGGGTAACAGACGTTTCGGTCTAAGACGTTTTGGCCTAGGACGTTTCGGCCCAATGAATGAAATGCAAGGTCCGATTATTTAGAGCAGCAGTAGTTCCAGTACTCCTCTACGGGAGTCCATGCTGGGCTCTAACTGCTGAGGACACCAAATCTCTGGATGGCACATTCACAAGAATGCTACGCCGGGTACATTGTGTCAAGTACAATGCACACATCTCCAACCAGACACTATATAACATTGGAGGTGTCTCATTGGTTCCCCCAAGCTTGACACTAGAACAAAATCGCCTCCGCTTTGCAGGACATTGCTTTCGCCGTGAGGACCAGCCAGTGCATAATCTTGTACTTTGGCAGCCTCATGGAGTGAATAAGCATGGTGGACAGCCCATGACTTTCTTGAGACGCATCTTAAAGGACACTGGCCTTAAAGATGCGGATGATCTAGCAAATGTCATGGGTGATAGGGAGTTGTGGCGGTGCAATTTTGTTGACAAGCCGGCACAGCATTCTTAAAAATGCAGCTGCAATGCAGCATGCCGATCCTAGTAGTATGAAATGCAAGATTTGTTTGTCGGACGTTTTGGCCCAAAGATTCACTTTACTCCCTTAAATAAGTTATTCAATATATTTGTTTTGTAGTTGTTACCATCGTTACTAGAGGAGTTGTCAGTTGGAACTGCTCCACCTGTTTGAAGATCGAAGTTCTACATTATATTTATAAATAATAACTAATGTAATATTATTATTATTTATTTATATAAATTTACACCATACTGTAACTTAGAACAAAGATAATATATGCTGACAAATTAACTTTAGTATTATGGATGGGGTTTCCCCCCTAAAAAAAACATACATATTTTAAAATGTGAGTCAATAAATAAAGTACATTAAAATACACCGAATTAAAATTATTACTGTATTTTAATGTTAGATTTAAAAATATAATAGATAAGAAATATTCCATTACAGGAGCATTGCTAATAATTATGAGACAGACTGGATGTCATATGGAATGAGATAAAATATATGCGTATTAAATTTAAATGAAATATATGCGTATTAAAAGGGCCAGAGTGGATGTGAAGTGAAATAAAATATGTATTAATAAAAGCATTATACGTCGTTATCTATGGGTATAAATCAAAATCATCTATCATCGAAGATGATAGTAGTTATTGTTTCAACAGGTCATTAAGATATAGCTGCAATACACTGTCCAGCTACAATAATTATCAATTGAGTAGTGTTTAAAATTAATGAAGTATCTCCAAAATATATCGATCAGACGAGATTTAAGCCCTAAATGGTTCGTGAAATTGATTCACTTTGGTAGTACTGTATATTAGTTTCAGATAATTTTTACAGTTGATCCAACATAACAGATAATATCATTAATTCCAATTTTTCTAATTCTTTAAAATATTTTTATAAAAATACTATCCTTAAAATCAAATCATTACTACTTATGATACATTAATCAATCGTTGATAACTCAGAACCACCAATCCTCTAATCCAAATCTAATGTAGTATAATACAGTATAATTCTAAGGCTTTATTTATACCTACAATATACTGTTACCAGTTACCAATTACCGGTACACCGGTAGAAATTTCCGCGGACATAAAAAGTCAAAATCAGCGGACATAATGAGTAAATTCCACGGACAAAAACAATTATTGTGGATCTAAAGCACTGTATCCTAGTGGACCATCGAATCCTTTGACAATCAGTGAATAACTACTACCCACAGCCGTCTCACACCCCCCCCCCCCCCCCCCCCATCTCTCTCTCTCTCTCACAAACTCAGCTGTCCTACCAAACTAATGTGTTCTATACTATCTCCCTATAGAACCTGTTGTATTACATCTAACCAATATTAGTTAACTTCTCTACCTTCATGAAGAGCCTATGAATTTCGATGGTTACACCAAATAATTCCACTCTGCTACTAATGACTCACCAGCAGATAGCTTTTCCAGCGGCCTTCATTGATTGAAACTAAATTCTTGGCTATCATTTGGTTACATGTTCTGCCTGTGCCGCCTATAAGCAAACCAACAACAATATTCTGTACATTATTACTGTTCTGGGTTTGTGTTATTGCATTATTTTATATATAGCTAATCTGCTAATGGCCTCAATGTGTAGATCGATGCGCGATCGGACCACTTTTCTTCATATTTGTTTAGGCCTAAGGCAGCAACCCAGGTAGCATACTGTAACCGCATTTATATTTATATATATTAATTAATTGCTTTGATTTTAGTTAGGTGTAAGCGTAAGTACTTTGTAAACATAGGCCTGTCTACCTGTCACATAGGCCTGTCTTTTTATATGCCTGTATAGTAAAATTCTGAGAATATATGATCAGGTGATATAAACTGATTATTAATTCGAATTTGATTAATTCACTGCACTCTGGTGTTACCACAGGACCAAGTTTGTGTGCTACCCACCACTCCAGCACTCCCAAATAGACAATTGACAAACTTCTGAACTTTCATAGAGTTGCCTCAAAGAAAGGTCATTGACATAATCAAAGGTGCAAAGTTCATCACGACATTGAAAAAGTGCTGTAGGCCAATCCGAGCTAGAGGTACCACCAGCGGTACCGGTACATTTCGCCATAATCAAGTACCGGTAATCCAGAATTATAATACAGTAATATCGGAATATGAAAATCAGTCTTAAAACACTGACTGTATGTACTGCTGTATGCTACTGCTACGCTACACACTCTGATACTAGGACTATAATAATACAGTATCGGTACCGGCTGACCGGTAATACCTAATAGCAGTAGGGTAGGGTACCCCAATTCCGGACAGAATTTCGATTTTTCCTTTATTGTAGCTCAACCATAGTTTATTCCAATCAAAAGATGATTCTAACAGTACAGGACATTATCCTACATCAAAATAAAATCTTAACATTGAGTGCCCAGCGCCATCTAATGGGCGCAAATGGGCACTTTTTTTTACAAGATTGGGTTGTCCGGTATTTGGGCAGGTGCCCAATTTCCGGACAGAGTATAAATTTGTCTCTGCCTATGTCTGTTTGCTATACAAATCTATAGTTTACATTATAGAAAGGTGCCTAAAACCCGAATACATGTATCACCATGCTGCCAGGGGGTGGGGGGTCTGTTCACTTGTCTACCTGTTTGTTTGTCTGTCTTTCCACCACTTAAAAACACTAGTTCATGAAAGTCAGAATTCATACAATTTTCCGATTTGCACAACTTTTTTTTGTTTTGAATTTCTAAGCAAGCACAATTCGTTAATGTCAATAATTTGTAAACCAACCTGTCATTTGTCTGTCTGTTCGTTTGTCTGTCTGTTCGTTTTTCTGTCTAGCCATTTCTATGCTGTATAATTTATATTTTCTATTAAATTATATTTATCATTTCTATTAAATTTCTATGCAGTTGAAATTCTAAGCAAACACAATTTGTTAATGTCAGAATGTCAATAATTTGTAAACCAACCTGTCATTTGTCTGTCTGTTCGTTTGTCTGTCTGTTCGTTTTTCTGTCTAGCCATTTCTATGCTGTATAATTTCTATTTTCTATTAAATTATATTTATCATTTCTATTAAATTTCTATGCAGTTGAAATTCTAAGCAAACACAATTTGTTAATGTCAGAATGTCAATAATTTGTAAACCAACCTGTCATTTGTCTGTCTGTTCGTTTGTCTGTCTGTTCGTTTTTCTGTCTAGCCATTTCTATGCTGTATAATTTCTATTTTCTATTAAATTATATTTATCATTTCTATTAAATTTCTATGCAGTTGAATTTCTAAGCTAACACAATTCGTTAATGTCAGACTCAGAATGTCAATAATTTGTAAACCAACCTGTCATTTGTCTGTCTGTTCGTTTGTCTGTCTGTTCGTTTTTCTGTCTAGCCATTTCTATGCAGTATAACTATCAATCACTGTAAAATGATGATGAGTTGATAATAATTCAATATATTATATAAATCTCAGATACCACAGATACAAGATAACACAGGTACATACTGTAATAATGATTAAAAGGATTTATATCACTAACTAAAAAATTGGGAAAATGTTGATGGAATTTAAAAAATGTTAAATGGCCAACTCAAGCATTTGGTACGGTCAACTACAGTACAGGCCACCAGAAAACGCAGATTTGTACAATTGTGAACACATTTTATCAAATGTGTACCAGTGTAATGTAATGTTGTTGAACGGGACAATTGAACATAATTGAACATAATTGAATTGGCAACAACCAAAATTTTTTCGCCAAAGGATACATTTGAATACTTTTGAAACGCTTAGTAATCTTGAAACTCTCTGTAGTTTGCCGCGAACTGTCACTCACTGCAGCTGGAAATGCGATAAGGATTTTGTTTACCTTTATAGTGTGCGGTTAATAGTGTCTAGTAGGCAGGCCTATAGTTAGTGATGTTAAGGCATCTTCTGGTGTTTCTCTGTGCCCTCTCGGTGTCAGACTAATGGCGCGACATCTCCCTGCACTAAATTAACCATTCAATGGTCTAGGCTCCTCCATCCACATACCCATACACTCCCATACACTCCATGAACCTCCATGTGGTCTTGTATGTAGTTCTCTCTCTACCAATACAGCCCATGTCCGCAATGTTACGCCCTGGGGGCTCTCTCATCTACCTGATATCAGACATACAGGCGCACCGCACAGAAAGCCTTTGTCGGTCCCAGCAAGTTTAGCCTCCTGCTGTGTGTGATCTAGAAGCCAACTCCCACCAACCTGCCAATCAGATGACTTGAACAAATGTGTTCACATGTGATCACATTGGATGAAATCTGCTTTTTCTGGTGGCCTGTACTGTAGTTTCGTTTACTACTACCTGTAAAGATAATAGACACCAGCTAGACAACCAAAAAGTTGCTGACAAAACTTTGAACAAAACCTAGGCATATTTACAATTATTTATTTATTCATGTAGACTGTAGGGTTAGTAGGTAAAATACATCATATATTACTGTATTATGAGTATATATATATATCAGAATCTTTGTATAGCCTAACAGAGTAGGCTAATGGTAATGTAAATAACAAATAACACAGGTACATACTCTAGAATAATGATTAAAAAGATTTATATCAACAACTAAAAAACAAACAGCCAAAAAGGCCCTATTACTAATGTATAAAAGCACTTAAAATTTTGCAAAAATATTTACATTTCTGACAGCACAACACAGCAACTGTAATAATTGTTTAATTTTGTCACCTTGTTTGACTAAATTGGGAAAATGTTGATGGAATTTAAAAAATGTTAAATGGCCAACTCAAGCATTTGGTACGGTCAACTAGTTTATTTTACTACTACCTGTAAAGATAATAGACACCAGCTAGACAACCAAAAAGTTGCTGACAAAACTTTGAACAAAACCTAGGCATATTTACAATTATTTATTTATTCATGTAGACTGTAGGGTTAGTAGGTAAAATACATCATATATTACTGTATTATGAGTATATATATATATCAGAATCTTTGTATAGCCTAACAGAGTAGGCTAATGGTAATGTAAATAACAAATAACACAGGTACATACTCTAGAATAATGATTAAAAAGATTTATATCAACAACTAAAAAACAAACAGCCAAAAAGGCCCTATTACTAATGTATTAATGCACTAAAAATTGCAAAAATTATTTACTATTTCCTAACCATATTAAATTTAATATGGGAATATATCATGGGGAAGAAACCGAGGATGCAAAGCAGTTTAAGCAAGATGAGCCACGGATGCAGCAAACTGACAGAACCAGCCAACTCTGTACGACCTCGATGATGAGACAGGCGAGGATCCCCATCATAGACCCGGAAGGCCCAACCTGGGGTTCCAACGGTAACAGAGCCACGGATGCAGCAAACTGACAGAACCAGCCAACTCTGTACGACCTCGATGATGAGACAGGCAAGGATCCCCATCATAGACCCGGAAGGCCCAACCTGGGGTTCCAACGGTAACAGGATCGCACTGAGCTAAATATTTATTCAATTGAACAAAATAGGCAGGGGTCAGTTATATCATCAAGGCAGGACTCATGATACCAGCGGTTACAGGAATCGCAAGCCACCCAACTCACATTATCATCTTCAAGATCTTCCTCGATTGGTGGTTCCACCTCCATACAAGCATAGCATATAGAAAGATCAATCTCATTCGCATTGGTATTCGTAGTGGAAATCTGGGTGGTTGTCTTTGACTTGGACTTTGCAACCTTAGGATTATTCTTCTTACTTTTCTTTTTATCTTCCCGTGCTTTGAGTTCCTCATTTAGACGATGAAGTGCTACATCAGATGTTAACACTTCCCCCTGCTTCTTCTGCACTCTTGTCCTCTTTCGTTTCGCATTATCTATCGCAAATTTTGTATCTTTAGATGCCACGGGTCTAATGGCTCTTAGTATAGCATGACGCATTGCTGAGTGAGGTGATAAGATAGATGATGTAGATGCCTGGGATGCGGATGATACCAATGAAGTATCACTTTGTGTTACATTTGTACTTGGGCTGCGTGGTGAACTGCAAGTAGGCGTATAAATATTTTGTTCATTTTCGACTTCTAATTCAGTTAAATCAGGTAGTATAAAAGTATCATCCAATGTATCACAAACTGCGGGCAGTGTAGTTGATGGAGAGAGTGGGCTATGATCTTCTGTAGAGCCAAAGCTAACATGTTGTACCAGTGAATCATCTTCTGCAAGTAGGCCTAATATTGGCGATGGCAGAGACGAAACAGAAGATTGCATTGGAAGAGAAGCTACTATGCCTAGGTCAGGGGTTGATCCAGAACCAGTGGATTGCGTTGGAAGAGAAGCTACTATGCCTAGGTCAGTGGTTGATCCAGAACCAGTGGATTGCGTTGGAAGAGAAGCTACTATGCCTAGGTCAGTGGTTGATTCAGAACCAGTGGACTCATTATCTGGTAAAACGACCTGGGAAAGCATGATTTTGGATGCCGGTACAGCATTACGATTTACAGGGTACAATCCAGCTCTTCGAAAGCCACAGATAAGCCAGTCTGGCCTGTTGATAAAGGCCTTCATAAACAATTGTTTCAGCAAAGTCGGAAACATCTCCTTCTTTATTGTGGCAAGTCGACTCTCTCGCAGAAAATTCACAAGAATTTTCCTCCACTCTTTCTTGGCTGGCCCGTAGACAGAGACGTCAAGTGGTTGTAATGCACTGGAGGAGTGGGGTGGTAAGGCAATAAGGTGGACTCCCTGTTTCTTAGCTTGAGAAGCAGGTTCATAGCTGATATGCGAGTTGTGACCATCATAAAATAGGACAACCGGCTTTGCTTTATGTTTAATGTACGGTAGGAACCCATTAATGAACCAAGCTTCAAACGTTTCACCCTCCATCCATCCACTTTTAGAGATGTTGTAGGTAGTCCCAGGCGGTCCTCCATTCAGCCAACTTGCTGTGATACTCGCCAATGCTTTCGCTTTATATACTACATATGGGGGAACGTATGTCCCAGAGGCATTTCCACAGAATAATACGGTAAATGATGTTTTCCCCTCAGTAGGAACAACATACTGCGCATCGCGACAGCCCATTTTATAAAAGTACTTTGAAGCCTTCGGGTCAACATTTAGCCCAACTTCGTCTAGATTATAAAATCGATTAGGAAGTTCTTCAATACCGAGAGACTTCACTAGATTATCTACTAAGGAGAAAAATTCATTGAGTACTTCAGGACACAGGCCCTTCGCTCTTGCAATAGTGACATATTCCGGTTTCCTTTTAGATAGTTCTGTCTTCCATCGGCGTTCAAATAATCTCATCCAATGATACCCAGGAACACCACTTCTAAACGGATTGCCTTCTTTAGTTTTATCCAAATAACTCTTAACGACTTGCTGTAGTTGAGGCCGATTTAATGGCCAGCCACATTCACCTAAGAGCCTGTTTCACAAAATGGTCAACCAATGTGGTAAAAAATAAACTTTCGTTTTGCATATTTTTAGTAGTATATACCATTAGACTACATTTGAAAGTCTATAAAATTGAAAATAATTATTGGTTTTTGTTTAGTTATCTCAAATTACAAGCTGTACTAAAATTTACATTTTTTTCAATTTTCACACAAAAAATGGCAATAAATGCAAAATGTGTGATATATTTGTTATAAATAATATTATTAACAAAAATTTTTTTCAAGAAATTTTATTGAAATATTAGTAATGGCAAATTCAATGATTGTGGCATAATTCGTTACGTATTTAGGCATGGCCAGCAGTTCCAAAACTCGTTCCGTCCGTTACTTCCGTCCGTTACCATGAGTTACAATTTTCAACCTAATTGGAGTAGTGTAGCACAGAATAGTCCAGGTTTTTTGTAAGTTCTAATTTATTGTTAGAACAATAAAACTGGAAGAAGTTGAACATTTAGGTGCAAAATAAATATTGTTTTTAATTCGACTAACTTTTATTCCGTCCGTTACCTATTTAATTTCCGTCCGTTACCTAATTAATTACCATATTGTGAAATTACCATAAGCACAATATTTCTGTTCTAATAATTTGTATGGTGTACCTGTGTCCTGCATGCATTATATATATCATGGTGTGTATAGTGTGGTCTGTTGAAGTATCTTATGTATACTCTTATTACTGATTGTATGATATGTTTAAATGTATAGAGCACATAATGTCCGGAAGTACCTTATATATATTATGTAGAAGTGACGGCTCTTTTACATGCTGACTCAGACATACATTTGTAATTAGCATTGCAGTTATGGGAAATTCCAAATTCCAGAGGAGGGAAATTCAAAACAGCTTTCATTGTGACTGCTTGACTTGGGCTGCACCATATTGACATACAATACAGAAATAATAGTATAACTACCTAAATCAGACTTGATATTACTGCATGTACCTTGCATAGCCTGAACTTCATTATGACTTTTATCCCACTAAAGCTGAGATGTTAATTATACTGTGCAGCTATTTTATTTATACATAATTGAATTCCTAAAAATAGATTAATTGCTGTGTTGAATTGAAAATTAAATTGACTTATTAATACATTAGGCCTAAGTTATTCATTCAAAATAAGTAGGCCTACCAGTTGTCCATAGGCCTATTATATCATTATCAACTAATAATCTAATTTCTACTATCAACTCATCGAATAAACTCGGAACTGTCTGCACCATCTGGGCTTATAGAAATGTCTAAGGATGCTAAAAAGCAAAAGGCTTATCGAGAACGGAAAAAGGCATCTGATCGGGAGGGATTTCTTGCAAAGGATAGAGAAAGAAAGCGTTTAAAAAGAGCTGAGGTTTATGCTGATACGAATAAGCATGAGGCACTGAAATGTGTAGATCGTCTCAGAAAGAGACAATCTAAATGCAAAGGTTGGCAATATTGGTAGAGCCTGCTGCATTTTTAAAAGGAAGAGGAAATATTTTGAATGAAGGCATATTTTTGTTTTGTTCCTTAGTTATTTTACAATTTAATTATTATCCTGTTTTAATTACCTGTTGTAATAGTATCAGAAAAAATATAATTTGAAGAAAGTTATTAATATTGTTCTGTTCATGTTCAAAGAAAGTTTCTAATCTGTATGGTATCTCCTGATTTTATTAATCTAAAATATTAAGTAAATTTACTGAAAATATATTGTTCGAATAAAAACAAGAGACATTTTTTTTTGTTTGAACCTAATTTTATGAACTCCATGCCATATATATATATATTTAGATAGATTTTTTATTACTGATTTAACATAAAAAAATCAGAGACCATTACCAATATTGCCATTTACTATAGCTACTCAACCTCCATTGACTCCTACTACTTCTGGGTCATTGTCACCACCTAGTTCTGGGGCATTTAAGTCTAAGCAGAGTTTAGGGAAGTCAATAAATAGATTGAAAAAACATCTTCCAAAATCGCCAAGTAAAAGAATGGAGACGATTAGCACTTATATCGGAAGTATGTCTCCAGCAACACGAAAGACAGTACTTCGTGGTGCCAAGGTAAGAATGTTATTTAAAAAGCCAGGACGGCCACTGGGTAAACATTCCAGAATAACAACCGAGAAAGAAAATCGGGTCATAGAATTTCTGGAATCACCAGATATATCGTACTGTTGTCCCGGTCGTCAACATATGGTATATGTTGGGAAAGAGAATGGTGAAAGAAAATATAAACCTAGACATTATATGTTATGGACCCTTGAGGAAACAGTTCCACTAGCCAATGAAAAAGTTCCTGACATTAAGGTCAATAAAGCTCTTCTACAACGCATAATAGCTGGTAAGAAGCATTTATATTATAATGGAAAAATGCCTGAAGATGATTGCAAATGCGAGAAGTGTGAAAACCTTACCCTGTTACTAAATGGCCTAAACTCAGTTACAAATATTCGCAACCATGAACTATTTTACCCTGATGAAAATGAGTTTGTGAGTGAAATTGTTTGTTCTCTCAAAAATAGAAGTTGCTGCGAATTTAAATGTAAGGATTGCCCTGGTTTTGAAATTTTGGAACCTCTTTTTGAAGTTATTAGAAGTATACCTGAGATTCGTTACTATCAATGGGCCAGAACAGACAATGAAAAAATTGTTAAGAAACGAGAATATATTCAATGTGGGGAAGATGTTGCTGAAGATCTTAATAAGCAAGTTCATGACTATATACAACATCAGTATCGAGCTTTTCATCAACTAAACATCCTTAGAGAACAAAAATCGAAATTAAATCCGAATGAAGCAATAATAAGCATTGATTTTGCAAAGAATTACGATAATAAGCAAAGGCATGAGGTCCAAAGTGCCTATTTTGGTCATGAAAACTTTTGTATATTTACAGCAGCCTGTTACACCCGATCAAGTATTGTTGATAGCAACACCAATGATGATAATAATTCATCCAGAGGAGATGGCCCTAGCACATCTACAGAATATGTTCCTGTTGATCCTGACTCCAACTGCACTCAATGTGATATTGGTGATAATTTATCCATGGTAGAAGGCACTAACTCAAGTATAATTGTAGAATCTGTTGCCATCATTTCCAACTGCACTGAGCATGATAAGTTCCTTGCTTTCAGTTGTATTAAACAGCTTATGCGGCATATCCGAGAAAAGAATGCCAACATTACTGATATACATGTTTGGAGTGATGGATGCTCAGGGCAGTTTCGTAGCAAACATGTATTTAAAGCAATTGCTATGGATATGCCAGACATAGTCAAGTCATGGACATATGGGGAAGCAGGCCACTTTAAAGGACCTCATGACGGTATTGGCGCAACTGTAAAAGTGCAAACATATAACCATGTGAGGTCCGGACGAGTGGTCATTAGAGATGCAGAGCATTTTGCATCTTATGCAAATGGTATTGTGAAACCTACTATTCTGTATATACCTAATGCATGTGTTGAACATTTCAGTATTGACGAGTCTGTTTATATATATCGCACTTTGAAAATCCATCAAGTCATACGTAAAGATCAAAAACTCATATTTTATGAATTAGCCAATTGCATAAATGAGATTGCTTGTTGTGATTATAGCTCATCTAATGGTAATAGTCAAGGGAGTGATATTGGAGTGGATTCGGAAGAATGTCAAAACTCAGAAGAGAGTCAAGACTCTAATCCTATCCGAGAAACATCTGAAGTTCCTGTTGTGGGCAGCTGGATAGCTGCTATTTATGATGATAACTTTATTCCTGGATGTATAGAGAAAGTCATAGATGCAAATGGCCCATTGGTTGAGGTGCGATTTATGAAAGTAATTGGTCCAAACCGTTTTATTCCTTCCTCAGCAGCAAATGATCATATCCATGCATACAATTATCAGCATAAACTTTGCGTGATTAATCAACCTCAACTGATTGCTGGCACGGAACGTTTACTGGTTCATTCACTAGATGCTAATGAATATTCACGAGTCCTCCAACTTTTCTGCTCGGTCCGTAGAGAATTGAAATTTTAATAGAGACAATGGATATTTTAAACTTCATGCACAATTTAGGACACTATGAAAAACATTTATTGAGGTGTATGAGCACTATGAGCAAGTTAATTCTACTTAAACTGTATATAAATATCACAAATTGCATTGCGGTATTTTATTCCGTCCGTTACCTTCCGTCCGTTACCGTGTATTATTTTGTTTATTATACTGTCACAGTCGTGGTTTATACAAATTGCGAAAATAATTTTAACCAATGTCACTAGGGATATTTAATTATACTCCAATGCAAAAAAATATTTGGAAAACATTGCCAATTTGCAGGAATTTCAGATTGTCCAAGCTACATATATTCTTCAATTATGTATGATTCCGTCCGTTACCAGAACAAATCTATTAATATCTTAAATACTTAAATGTAATTTTCTAATTTATTTTTCACATGATGAAAGTACAGTTGTCAGTTTCAGAGTAGCATATCATTTTACTGTTATTCATTCAATATCTCAAAATAGTTGTGGTTTAATCATGCGAATTTTCCGTCCGTTACCAACATAATTTTTTGAAACAGGCTCCTAAGTATATCAGGGAACTCACCAGATACTTCTCTATTTTTGAAGTCAAAACAGTTGGAGCTCCTCTCCTAAAATGATCCGTTCTTCCCCTCTTCATTGGACGTTTAGTAGTTCCCTTGAACCTGAGATTAACCCAATCAGAAATGGTACTTCTTGGAATATTATATTTGGTTTCCAATTCTCTAAGCGTTGGCCCCTTTTCCTTCTTACTGCCTCGGCGACCGCGATTATATTCTTTTACTGCAGCATTTAGCTTCTCCCTGTCATATTTATAGAATGTCTTTCTCTTATAATCAATAGCCATTTCAGCATTTGTAAGTTTCGTAGTTATGATATTGATCGAATTTAAATAGGTAGGCCTATTGACTATTGTGTAGGGTTAATCAGATATTATAAATCGAGAAAATTAGAGCAATTATAGTATAAAATAATTAGCAGATTAGAGCAAATTCAAATAGGCCTATTACTGTATTATATTACAGTATTACGATAGTATAGCAATAGCTGTATAGCAAAAGTCAGGACTTATGTAACTGACTATCGCCTATTCTGAGGGCCCTTTACACATTTAGGCCTAATCTACTAATCAATTCAGTAATAAAAGTAATGCAATGCAGTACAGAGTACAGACAGACAGACATGTTACAGAAAAACCGTAGAATTCTTAATTTTCGTGGTACAAATTTGTGTTGAATAAGTGGTTTGTCCGGAATTTGAGTAGGTTGTCCGGAATTTGCAATGTCCGGAATTGGGGTACCTTACCCTATAGCCTACCTCTGTACCTGTAGCAATAGCAGTTGCAGTATAGTGCCTGTCAGCCTGTAGGCTTGTGTTTGTTGAGCTGATTGCAAGAGTCCCCATATGTGATAGCGCCTGTCACTTCTATGCTATATCAGTTCAGTACACGGTAGGCCAATACTTAGGCTGTTAGGCCACCAGTATTGGTTCTGTGGTTTGGAAGCAGTGGAATTGTGCACTGGAAGGCACCCAACCACCCAGACCACTCACCGTGGTCTGGTGGTACTTTAAATTAATCTAATCTAATTATTAATTAATCATAATAATTAATTTATCTAATCTAAAGCCTGGTTTCCATGATTTAACATACTGTAGCTACTGTACTATAGCTATATTACTATATACTACAGTACTAATACTAATATATATTATAGCTAAATTGCAAGTAATGCTAGCTGTAGTAATACTACAGCAGCAATAGTACTATACTAATTAATACTACAATAGTAATACCACTCCCGCATTTATATTTATTTATATTAATTAATTGCTTTGATTTTAGTTAGTGTAAGCGTAAGTACTTTGTAAACATAGGCCTGTCTACCTGTCACATAGGCCTGTCTTTTTATATGCCTGTATAGTAAAATTCTGAGAATATATGATCAGGTGATATAAACTGATTATTAATTCGAATTTGATTAATTCACTGCACTCTGGTGTTACCACAGGACCAAGTTTGTGTGCTACCCACCACTCCCAAATAGACAATTGACAAACTTTCATAGAGTTGCCTCAAAGAAAGGTCCTTGACACAATCAAAGGTGCAAAGTTCATCACGACATTGAAAAAGTGCTGTAGGCCAATCCGAGCTAGAGGTACCACCAGCGGTACCGGTACATTTCGCCATAATCAACGTACCGGTAATCCAGAATTATAATACAGTAATATCGGAATATGAAAATCAGTCTAAAAACACTGACTGTATGTACTGCTGTATGCTACTGCTACGCTACACACTCTGATACTAGGACTATAATAATACAGTATCGGTACCGGCTGACCGGTAATACCTAATAGCAGTATAGCCTACCTGTAGCAATAGCAGTTGCAGTATAGTGCCTGTCAGCCTGTAGGCTTGTGTTTGTTGAGCTGATTGCAAGAGTCCCCATATGTGATAGAGCCTGTCACTTCTATGCTATATCAGTTCAGTACATGGTAGGCCAATACTTAGGCTGTTAGGCCACCAGTATTGGTTCTGTGGTTTGGAAGCAGTGGAATTGTGGTTTGGAAGCAGTGGAATTGTGCACTGGAAGGCACCCAACCACCCAGACCACTCACCGTGGTCTGGTGGTACTTTAAATTAATCTAATTAATCTAATCTAATTATTAATTAATCATAATAATTAATTTATCTAATCTAAAGCCCGGTTTCCATGATTTAACATACTGTAGCTACTGTACTATAGCTATATTACTATATACTAATACTAATATATATTATAGCTAAATTGCAAGTAATGCTAGCTGTAGTAATACTACAGCAGCAATAGTACTATACTAATTAATACTACAATAGTAATACTAACAGTTGGCCGTGTCTCACAGCTACCTCCTACTGTATTTCAGATACTCTCATCCCGGTTTCACAACACTACTGCCACTAAATGTGGAATGCCACAGTACTGGTTCTGCTACTGCAGTACCTACAAAATCTATATATATAATTATATCAATCAAGAGATTAAATAATGTTTTTATAATCTGAGGCGAATCGGAGCAGCACTTAAGCTGCTTAGCGATAGTCCAGGCATTATTAAAAAAAAGGGTTGAAAAACCAATACGAATAAAAAAAGGCAATTAAAAACTGGTATTGAAGAAAAAGAAACGGTAGTAAAAAACAGTAAGAAAAAGGCAAATAAATCATGGTAGGGATTAAAAAGGAAAGTCAAAACTTTTATAGGCAATAAAGAAAAAATGAATAGTAAAAACCAGGTAAAAAAAGGCATTTAAAAACTGGTGATAAAATAAGAATGTAAAAACTAATAATAAAGAAATGGGAAGAAAACCAGTAAGAAAAAACGGCAAGTAAAGTCTGGTAGGCCTAATAAAAAAGGAAAGTAAAAACTGGAAATTTGTAATAGAAAAGGAAAGTAAAAACTGATAGATTGCTCAACCACTGATACCTCCTTGGTTTGGCGGCTGGTTCCTATTGCTACTTCGATCTTTCTATCTAAACCATGTACCTGTACTTCACACATTCATTTAAGTCTCTTTGGGTTGTGAACTCATAACTCAGTTCTACCCGGTAGTTACTGGTATGATTTCTTGTAGTTCAATTTTAATTTTAATAGCGCTCATAGTACTTTCACACCTCACATACTGTACTGATGTTACTCTTATTCCACTGTGCCACTGTTTTAGTAGCATTCTTACAGGTAGGCCTTCATTCACTTAAATACTTAAATTTACTGTGCAAATTTTCAATTATAATTAAATTAAAATCGTATTCATACCTTAAAATAATTGTGCTGTCATTTTCACATATATACATATAATAAATACAATGCAATTATACGAATTCAGTTCATATAGGTGTCAAGTATAATTGCTTTACTTCCAGTTACTTTTACTCATTTCATAAAGGTATTAAGTATAATTGCAGTAATTCAAGTTACTTTTTTACTCATTTCATAAAGTTGTCAAATATAATTTTTTTTTATAATACAATAACAATTCATCAAATCTAACCACCTTTTTTACAACTTTCCGAAACAAAATGTAAATAAACGCCCACCACCTATACAGATATGTAAATATAAAATAATGTAAATAATTAAAAATGAAACAGTCTGGCAGTACTGTACTACTGTTCGGCCGCATCTCAAGTAGTGAGCGGGAGACCCGCCCCATCCTCGAGCCCCAGCCCACTGCGCCACCTTACCCTAGAGCCACGCAGGCAGTGGGAGGAGCCACGGATGATGGCAAAGGAAATCCGCCTCCACACCCATCCCATAACCGTGCTGTAGGGGCGGTCCCATGCCCGGTGAAGCTGTGTGCCACTGTCAGAATGTCAGACCCATGTATAAGGGAAGGCTATCTGACTACGCCTTTCAGGGAAATAATGGGGACAAACAAAGACATACAAGAGGGGAAAAACATTTTATCAGTATTAATACGTGTACTATATCCGAAACTGAAAGTTTTTAAAAATATAGGTGTAATATTATGGTTTTGTCCAGAAGTGGAAAAAATGAGAAAGCGCGTCACCGGGGGTTGAACCAGCGCTATACGTACGTTTCGGCCTAACAGGCCTCATCAGTAGCACTAACCAGCTCAGCCACTAGCCCCTGACACTCACACTCCCACCTAATCCACTCCTATTGAACGGGCAGTCTTAAGTTGCTTATATTCCATCTCTAACAGCGGACCTAACGGCCTCAAGTATGCTACTGTAGAGTGAAACAGAAGGGGAGTACAAATAAGTAGATATTCAGCTCGAGTATTGCTTCCAGGTGATATTAATTAAATAAATTTGTAAATTAATTTTTTTCCACTTCTGAACAAAACCATAATATTACACCTTTAATTACAGTTGCAACAGCTCATCTCCAATTTATTTATTTAAAAATATATCCTTTTCTACTATAACGATATAGAAACTATTTACTCTACTGCTCTATACTGTATAAAATATATTCTTAATAATTATTTTTAAATTCTTTTATTTAATATTCAAATTTGAATTTTTAACATTTTGATTTTCAGATATTTTCTTGCTATCATGCACCCCGGTCAGCCTGTACAATCGGCATGTCGCACATCAGCACATGTACCTACCGGTACAACATATCGCAGCGTAGTTTGCAGTTCCGTACATGCTGACCCGTGCCGTATTTTTTCGTTGGAATACATACTGCAGCACTGTCAAATCTCAGACTTAACAC
>JAUCBJ010006896.1:0-18773 GCA_032718475.1 Nemertoderma westbladi | reverse complement strand
GACACAGTGAACCCGGCGTAGCATTCTTGTGAATGTGCCAACCAGAGATTTGGTGTCCTCGGCAGTTAGAGCCCAGCATGGACTCCCGTAGAGGAGTACTGGAACTACTGCTGCTCTAAATAATCGGACCTTAAGTTTCCGATTAATTCTCGGTGACTTCCAAATCCTGGAAAGCCTATTCAAGGCTGCCCATGCCTTTCCCTTACGTATTCGAAGATCCTCACCTGACTTCCGGATCCATAACAGAAGTAACAGAAGTCGTCCACATGCTCAAGCATACCATCCTTTGAGCTTATGCTCATCCGATCAGAGACTTGCTGAGGACTTTCAAAGTTAACTGTCAGAATTTTGGTCTTTCTGTAGTTAATAAAAAGACCAACACTAGAAGCAGCATGTTCTAATGAGCTGAGGAGCCGTTGGGCTCCCTCTAATGATTCTGAGAGTACTCCTAAGTCATCAGCAAAGTCTAGATCAGTTAGGTACTTGGCAGGATTTCCTCGACTTCTGGAACCAGTAGGTGGAGTTATCATCACCCCATCATCATTATGATGATCTAAGGACATGCGTAGAACATAGTCAACTACAATAATGAACAAGAATGGTGCAAGTGTGTCTCCTTGGAGGACGCCCCATAACACTTCAAATGGTTCTGTGTCACCGTCAACAGTAGACACAAATGTTGTCGAACCATCGTATACTGATCTGATTGCTGCAATAATTTCATCTGGAATACCATATAATGAAAGTATGCTGAACATACGCGACCGAGAGACTGAATCAAAGGCCTTGAAGAAGTCAACAAAGATAACAGCCAGATGCCTGTCTTTCTTTTTTGATAATTCTTCAATTATCCTTCTAAGTGCCTTCTAAAATTGGCTCCATGGTCCCACGACCTTTACGGAACCCATTCTGATTTCCACGGAGCAGTCTCTCAATGGGATCCCTGATGCGATTTAATAGAATCCTATTGTATAGCTTTGCAGCAATCGAGATCAATGAGATTCCCCGAAAAGAACCATAGAGTGTTAGGTTGCCCTTTTTGGGAACTGGCACCCAACAGTATAAATATACAGCGTTTGTAATTGAAACTTAGTTTTATTACGTCTTCTTTCTACCCTATCTATAATGGGCATGCTGCATTGCAGTTGCATAAAGAATCCTAGACCGGCTTATCAACAAAATTGCGACCCCTGCATCGTATCACCCATCATTTTCGCGAGATTATCCGCTATTTCAGGGCCCGTATCATTTGTTTAGGATCTTGTCTTTTTTCACTTCCTTGAGCTTTCGAGTCAGTCTCTCTCTCATCTATGTTCATCATATTTTCATTATATGCTATTCCTGAGGAATTCATTGCTATATATAGTCGTATGTCGTTGAACCATATATGATGGTTCAACGACATTTGTGTCTACCATTAATGGTGACACAGATCCATTCTAAGTTTTATGGGGAGTCCTTCAGGGAGACACACTCGCACCATCCTTGTTCATAATTGTGGTTGATTGTTACCAATGACGATCATATCAAAGCAGAGGGCTGCTGGTGGGACAAGAGTTTTATAACCCCGTAAGACAATTAAAAGGAATTGAAAGGTATCGCCCTCAAGTCGGCATGCCACTACCTTAAACAAATCAAAGCAGAATAGGTGAGATTGGGTGATTGTAAAACTCCCTACTGGCTTCAAAGACGACTGACCCAGACTTTGCTGATGACTGTGACCTGTGAGTACTCTCAGAATCACTAGAGGGAGTCCAACTGCTGCTCAGTTCATTAGAACAAGATGTTTCTAGTGTTGGTCTTTTTGTTAACTCCAAGAAGACCCAACATTTTGACAGTTAACTTCGCTAGGGACATACAATGAATTAATATGAATAATCAATGATTTAATACATGAAATTCCAAAGATGAGGTTTTTGTATGTTTTTGACTTCTGTTTCTTTGGATAGTGAATCCGGAAGACAGGTGTAGACTTTCAAATATGTAAGGGGATGCATGTGCTGTGCAGCGCTATATGCAGAGCTGCCAGGGAGTTCTAAGTTATTGTTAGAATAAAGTTGGAATATAGAGTATAGACTGCATCGGCATCATAAGTTTCGATATTTAGAGCAGCTGTAAAGCACGAGTATATATCGGAGTCCATGCTGGGCTCCAATTGTCGAGGATACCAAATATCTGGATACCACATACACAAGAAACTTACGATGAGTAAATTCTGTCAACCTTGACAACGCACACTGCCTGGCCAAGCTGGCATAACTGGATTGAGTGCCCGATTTGCTACATATCCCGACTAGAATGAACTGAAAAATGATGGATAATCCAAGTTATTATTTTGTTCCTAAAAATAACCATTATTACTGAATTGCGGGAGAAGTCCGGATAGGATTATCCCCACGCTTATTAAGTGTTGAATATAAACACATATGATTGACTTTATATCCCTTACCAGATGGCAGATGTACGAGTAATGAAAGAAAGTCATACTTATCGTTATCGGATCACCTACAATCCATGAAAAGTGATTAGTCAATCACTTCTAAAACAATTCACTGTACACTGTACTGTAGGAACTTCATACATCACACTATGCGACATCCTGCATCAGACATCAGTAATAAGTAATAATTCCTCTAGTCTAGTAACCTAGTTTATTAGGCCCGTAAGATTCAGTCTGTTATAAGTTCGATGTTCTTCACGTTCAGTTTCTCAAGTTATGAAGTTCACAAACTTCATACATCAAACTTCAGAAACTACAAGAATGCTACGCCGGGTTTATTGTGTCAAGTACAATGCACACATCTCCAACCAGACACTATATAACATTGGAGGTGTCTCATTGGTTCCCCCAAGCTTGACACTAGAACAAAATCGCCTCCGCTTTGCAGGACATTGCTTTCGCCGTGAGGACCAGCCAGTACATAATCTTGTACTTTGGCAGCCTCATGGAGTGAATAAGCATGGTGGACAGCCCATGACTTTCTTGAGACGCATCTTAAAGGACACTGGCCTTAAAGATGCGGATGATCTAGCAAATGTCATGGGTGATAGGGAGTTGTGGCGGTGCAATTTTGTTGACAAGCCGGCACAGCATTCTTAAAAATGCAGCTGCAATGCAGCATGCCGATCCTAGTAGTAGTAGTATGCAATATCTTAAAAATTAGTATCGTCATAAGTTCAGTGTACTCATATTTGTCATATATAATATTAATCAAGAAGAAATTTTTTTGTGAAAGGATTTTCGTAATAGAAAAACAAAATATTTTGGTAACTGGATATATAAAACTAATATCCAACTTTCGTTTGATCGAAACTGAATTTGTGAATAACAATATTGCGTAAGATACATTGTTTAACACAAGCCAGGAGTCGTGGTGTAATCTGCCCGATTATATGTATACTGTATAGTCCTGCTACTCGATATGGATTGTTACTACCATGTAATTCTGCATGAAAGATAGCAGGCCACGCCTTAAATTGTAATGGTTGAAACGGATGCATGTGCTAAGATTTAGCTAAGGGATTTAATGTAACAAACTGAACGTCGAAATACTCCCTCTAATATACTCCGTTGTTGGTGATGTTAGCCTGATAAAAGACTATTCCACACATTCGTCCAGATAGGGGGGGAAACTGGGCGCAATTACTGTTATGAAAAAATTTACGAGGACAGAAACACGGTTTACTTTCTGGATTCATCTTACTCGAGTGGTTTACTTTATACCAAAAATACCACACTACTTAACGCAGTTAGTCTTGGTTTTATTAACGATGTGTTGCACATGTTATGTTGCACAATGTAACCAAAAAGGATAACCTACACGATTATGAATTTTTAAATGAGACTTAAACTGATAATTGTCGCCACAGTCGCCACAGTTAAAAAAAACTAGCAAAGACCAACTAGCAGAATGCACTTTCAACTACACACGTTAACATTTTGCAATAGTTTCACTAGGTCACTGAAATTAGTGCAATATTTGGTGTAAAGGGCCCATGTGAAGAATACCAGACTTTCTGCCGTCATATTTCACTTTGCAGTTACCCCCATGTGACGAATACCAGGTGTTCACCAAAAACACAGGTTGCAGAAGGGCTGAATTTAACCAAAACAATAAACGAATTAGTATATGTACAGGTTATGAGACAGAAATAACCGCTATAAAAAAAACTTAATAAAGATAAATTTAAAAAAATAAAAAATCTTCATATGTAAAATTCCAATAAAAAGTCGACCGAAAAGTGAAATCTTGGTATTCTTCACATGGGCGGTGTAAAGATTTTCTGCAATCTATTTATTCTTATTGTAATGTGTTACATAATGTGAAATGGAAAAAATAAAAAGTTAAGCAGTTTTCTTATGGTACTAACATTACCATGCTTGACAATTTGGGCAGGAATTATTGATTAGTTATCCAGCCCATGGCCATCATGGCCTGATCCAGCCACAATAAATAGTGTCTGAAGAACGTGATCATTATCTAATGAAGCTTTGGAACACACTTTATCATTGGCGGGTCAACACTCCAGGCCTCCTGTATCGGAGGTATTCTTGATAAGTCGATGAAAGGTATGTATATCTTAGGCTACAGGACGACATATTGTTCAGGTTGATCGCGCCTACCAAATCCATGTCCAACCAATTGAATCATGGTCATCTTCAGGATGTTACCAAAATAACATATAAGTACATGTATTTACGGCATGCGCATCAGAGGAAGTGTTGAGTTGTGCGACAAGAGCGCTACTGGATCAGAGCATAGTGTACAGGTAACGAGTTTTTATGTTGTATAGCCCCCACGAGACACGGATTTATTTACCGGTGGGAGTTGCATTTACTTAATCCGGTTAGGAATATCGTATTATTCGATTTATTACTGTATTATAGATACGCCCACGCCCCCGATCATGGCAAACAGTAAAATCATAGTAAAATATTATAAAAAGAATGAGATGAAATACAAATACTATTTATTTATACACGGGTGTTGAGGGGGGGGGGGGGGGGTGTAGTGATTACAGCTTATCTCACAACTTTCAAGAGTTCATGGAATGTTCCAGAAGAGTTTGTGATGCAGCTGTTTATTAATATTTACTTATTTCGTTGGCCTGGACATCTCACGTGTGGTTTGGCGAACGCGAGGTTAAGAGGGTATCTCTTCTCATCGTAAGGAAATTTCGCGATAATATCGTTTATAACGATTATTCATCAGATCGACCGATCTGATGAATGGCGTATGTAGCGATTTGTGCGTCTTTCTTATCCGGTTTCGATTGAGTGAGAAGAGCGGGGGATGGTTTAGGGATCCGATAAGGATGTAGGCTTAGTTTAGAGTTGATGTTATGTTGAGTAAAGCTAAAGGCCTTGATACACCACAGGAGCGGCGAGCGGCCGATGTGAGCGGCGACTTTTAGTATGAAACACTACAGGAGCGGCGAGCGGCAGCAGCCATTTGTGGTGTATAATCACCCATAGAGAATAATGTGTTCTATTTTTAAAAAGTGGCCGCTTGCCGCGGCCGCTCGCCGCTGCCGCTCGCCGCTCCTGTGGTGTATCATGGCCTTAAGGGATGGGATGGTTGTGGGGTAATCCCGAGGTATTCATACTCTTTAGGGATTATAACTGGTGTCTTCATTCACATCAATTGTGAATTTATCATTCTGAGCGAGATGGCCACCTTTTACTACTTTAGTCTTAACAAACTAAGGTTGATATAATTTTAAAACTTAATAATATATAGGTTCTTGATTAAATGTCAAGGCTTACCAGTACTGTTATATATTATACTGTTATATTTTATTTTATTTTAAAGTTATTATTGAAATAATAATAATAAATAATAAAGGTATTATAAATTTTGATGTAGTTGAAAATGAGAAATCCTCTAGAAGTTTGTTTTCCAAAGCTTCCACTGATGATATCTCGCTATTTTTGAGTAGTTTAAATACCAATCTTCAGAATATTAATTTACATTCCGATTGTTTTAATTGCAATGATTTGTTGTGCACATCTCCAGAACATCGACTTTGTTTTGATAATTACTCGCTTGATATTTTAAAGGCTTTAGATACAGCTGCAGCATGTTTGCCTCAAACTGGCGGAAGTCAGCAGGCCAATGGTAGATCTCGTACTATTCCAGGATGGAACCAATATGTGAAAGGTTTCAAAACGGAGGCTATGTTCTGGTTCGATGTTTGGAGGTCAGCTGGGAGACCAGTTGCCAATAGTTATTTGAATTTCATGCGTAGGCAGTCTAGAGCACAGTATAAATATGCTGTCCGTAGGCTAAAGCGGACTCAGAATTTGGTTAAACACGATAAAATTTTGGATGCTTGTTTGTCTGGGAATGGATGCATTTTTGATGCGATTAAAAAACTGCGAGGTAATCAGTCTGTTGTAAGTGGTTCGGTGGGTGGCTGTACTGATCCAGTAGAAATTGCGAATAATTTTGCAAGGGTCTACCAGGATCTGTACAACCAACCTGTATCCGGTACCAATACGCATAAAATGACTGAAGTAGATAATTTAGTTCGAATTGAAATTGAAAGTAGAATCGATGAAGTTCACCTGCTAGGTAGTGAAAATTGTGCGGGTCACAGTGAATTTATTTCCACTTCTGATGTTCACGAGGCCCTTTTGAAATTAAAAAATGCTAAATCTGATGTGGCATATTCTTTTGACTCTGGTGTATTAATTAATGGTGGCCCCGTTTTAGAAAGTCATTTAGCAAAGTTGTTTAATTCTTTTCTATCGCACGGTTTTGTGTCTAATAGTTTACTGTCAATTTCGTTTGTTCCTATAGTTAAAAATAATCTTGGTGATTTATCTGATGATAACAATTATAGAGCTATTGCTATCTGTGCATTATTGTTGAAAGTTTTTGAATGGTTAATGCTTATCAGTCAAGGAGACAAGTTGCGTCTTGACGATTTGCAATTTGGTTTCCGCATAAAGTCTAGTACAGTCATGTGCACCTGGTCCGCCTCTGAAGTGATAAATTATTATTCTCGTAATTCTACACCGGTGTATGGCTGCCTTTTAGATTTCACGAAGGCCTTTGATTTAGTCGAATGGCCAAAATTATTCCTAGAGCTAATTAAAAAGGGATTTTCTGTCTTATATTTGAGATGTCTGTTATTTATTTATAAAAACCAATTTGTTCAGTTAAATGGTTAAACGCTCTCTCTTTTCAATTTAATACTTCGAATGGAGTGCGTCAGGGTTCAGTTTGTTCCCCGATTTTGTTTTGTGTGGTATTGAATATATTAATTAAGTCACTGCGATCTTGTAGGGTGGGGTGTTTTGTAGGAGGGCAGTATTTTGGTGTTTTGGCGTACGCTGATGATGTTCTTCTTTTGTGCCCATCAGTGTCCGGTCTGCAGTTTATGGTTAATATATGCCAAAGGTTTTGTAGAGAATTTGGTTTGCGACTTAGTGTAAGTAGTGACCAATCCAAAAGTAAATGTAAGTGTATCCCTTTTAGCAAATGTTGGAACCCACCAACTGCGTTAATTGTTATAGGTAACTGTGTTTTGCCTTGGGTTAAAAAGGCAACCCATTTGGGCAATGTGCTAGATTTTAAGTGCTGTTTTTCAGATGACATTTTGTTGAAACGGGGTAAATTTACAGGTAAACTTAATAATCTTAAACAAGAATTTTATTACTGTCACCCGGCAAATATAACTTACATTCAACGTTTATATGCTTTAGATTTGTATGGTAGTAGTTTATGGAATTTTCAATCAATGGAATGTAAGAAGTTTTTCAATAGTTGGAATACTAACGTTCGAATTGTTTGTGGTTTACCTTATAACTCGCATAGGTTTATAGTAGAAGGTTTGGTTGATTTTCCTCATCCTTGGATCTCAATGTGTAAAAATTTTATTAACTTTACTAATTCGATTATTTCTTCAGATAGATTGTGTCTGCGGTTCCTAGGCTACCGATTTCTATACGATTGTAGGAGTACTAGTGGGTGTAATTTACGGTATATTGCAAATCTCATTGGTATATCAGATATTACGCAATTAACTGCTAATTTGGTAGCTAGAAAACTTAAGTACTCTATTTGTGCAGTTGAAGATGAGTGGAGAATTACCTTGTGCAGAGAATTAATTGATGCGATCTCCAATGTTGCTTCTGTAGATAATTTTTCAAATATTGAGCTGAAATCTATATTGGATTACGTTTCATCTGTCTAATTTTGTGGTTTTGGTGTTTTTGTTTGGTGTTCCTTCATTTACTGCCGTTTATGTTCAACCATTAGTACAAATTGTGCTCTATCTACACCATGTATCTATGTAAGTACAGTGCATACTTTGTTCCCAGGTAACTGGTGTACGTGAATAATAATAATAATAATAATATAATTGCATCTTACTGTACTTTGTTAATTCTTATTTAATGTAGTTATTAAAACCCACTAACAAATTATTTGCATGCTAACATAACCAAATCAAATCATCAAATCAAATGTTTTTTTTAATTTCTCAAGATAACATACTACACAATGGAACAATATAGTAATAAATGTACAACCTATTATTAACAGGTTTTATGTCTGTCAATTATGATTAATTAATGTATATATATATATATTATTTATTAATTTTATGATTAATAATTTTAATTTTAATGGCATAATTATTGTCATTAAAAGCACCTAATTCAAGCGCTGTATGATTGGTAGGTCATTTGTAGGCCAATTAGAGACTGATTGAAATTAGGATGTTTTAACGCCTCCTGCGTACCAGTGTCGGACTCCCTTGGAGGGATGCAGACACTTCCCCAACAGGTCACTTGCCCATTATAAAAATATTTTAGGTCACTTGCACTTTCATTTTTAACCGAAAGAAGGTCACTTTACCAATAGGTCACTTGCCCAATAATACTCGACTTACAGAATAAGTCACTTGCACAATAATACTCGACTTACAGAATAAGTCACTGTAAAGGCTTTTGACAATAAGATTTTGCACAATAAGATTTTTTTAGACCATAATTTCCATTCACTACGTATTCTGCCTGTTGCTAGGCTTACAGTACTACATCACATAATCAGATAGTGGCGCACATTGAGCGCAAGTAAAAATTGTGATCCTCAGCGCAAATTGACCGCAAGGGAAATAATTTATAGTTTATTGTTTTGGTTAGAAAACACCGCCACTGTAACCTGCTCCTTTCCAATAATGTTCTTAATCAAATAAAGCTAAATCTCAAAATATTGGGCAAGTGTCCTATTCGAAAACCGGCCTAATGGGCAAGTGTCCTATTGGGAAAGAGACCATACCAGATCTATGTAGTTATTTAGTTATTGGTGAAGTGACTCATAGGGAAAGTGCCTTAAGGTGAATATTATTGCGCAAAAGTCTCATTGGGCGGGGAAGTGTCCCTATTGGGTATCTGACAGTTTGGAGGCAGTGATGTGAGTGCGTGTAGCATACACGGTATTGGGTGCCACTCTGTCAAACCTTCTGCATTAGTCGGCCCTAAATGCCTTGAGGGGTGGCTACGGCTTATATATTATTCTACTGTAGGTTCATGAATTATAAATGGGTTTATTATGACTGGAATGCACTATAAAAAGTATAATCCAACCACAAAAATATACCAATTTAGGTAAGTTAGTAAAGGAGCAGGTTACAGATTCGGATTGAGGAAATCAAAACAAAACGACATTTAACACGTGTTAGTAGATTATCTAGGCTGCTAGTAAAGAGTTAAAATAAAAAATTCTTACGTAGGCATTATAGGCTTCAGGAGGGGTAGTGTAGTAGAGTTTTTAGGCCTTTGCGGCTATGAAATTAACTCAATATTCACATCCTCAAGATTCAGATAATATAAGAGGTTTATAGTATAATTATTACTGTAACAATAATTTATATCAAAAACTAATATTATTCATACCGGCATCAGCGGAGCCAATATTCAGTCAGAGTATAATAATTCACTCTGAACACTTCTAATACGCCGCTCCCTTCGGACGTGGATATTTGGATATCGCAGGGCCTACGGGAAGCAGATTCTTTAGAAATCTCTATAAAAATATGACATGATACGAGGTGATAATAACTCTAATAATTCAGCCATTTCAACTATAAAAAGTTCATTAAGCTGGACAACCATCGAACCAGAAGGTTTTTACCGCTCTAAAATGCATAAAAGGTAACTGCAGAGAAAATAGTTCAGTTGAAAATGCTCGCACACAACTAAACTAATAATGGGGTTGGAACACATGATATAGCTATACTCAATATCCAATCCGTGGCTCTGATTGGCTCAGCGTTTGTGTCAGCTGATTTAAATGTACAGCTACCAAACCTGGCCTTCTCTTTAGTTACATGGTATGTTATACATTATTACCTACGATATATTGCACCTAAGCTCCCCGTGTGGTTTAATGGTGAGATTTTTCCCCTTACTTAATGGTTGATTTGGTGCCGACCGAATCTACCCTCCCTCCGTGGCTGCTTTCTTTATTGCTAAAATTATCCAGTAGCTTTGGTCGGTACGGTAACACTCCCCCTCATGCTACCTTCTGGGTGTTTTTCCCCCTCATGCTACCTTCTGGGTGTTTTCTTGGAAGTAGTATGTGTAGCACGTGTACAGTGCCCTCATGGCTTTAATTGTATTTTATGAATTACAATTGGGGTGGGTTATCTTTTTGGTCCCAGACTGCCAGTCGATACCTCTGGATCTATCGATCCCTCCTTTTGACGTCCGCTTCAAACGATATCATAAGGCTGTGTAGAGCCTAATCACGTTTTATTCACTCTAATATTTTATGATACCATTCTACACTGCACTATTCTGTATGTACATATCGCCCCTTAAGAATTAAAAGGCCTCATCTGCATTTTAAATATATAATGTGGATAGGACAATATGATAATGCGACCCTGTTGGGGCTCGAACCCGGTACCTAGGTTTCAAACTTACGGTTATCATCAGCCGGGTGTGTGTACTGAGCTACCAGATCGGATGAAGATTTCACTATGGAGTGGGATATCATATTTCGGCCAACTAATCACTCAAAGGAAAGTACAACGTTCTGCATTTGACAACGTACATCTGCATTTTGGCAATTTTACAGGAGAGACAAAAAACTGATTAAAAACAATGAAACTTATGATGAAATGGATTTGTTGGTGCAAAATAAGTTTATTTTACACCACGCACACAACTGGCTACAACATATTCAATTTTAGAGTACACAAAAATACCTGTGTTAGATAAGGCTTTCTGATCCCGAGATTTTTCAAGCTTGATGTAGATAGGGCCTTTTGACTGCTAATTTATAGTCAACGTGCTATAGTGTTAGGCTGTTCGTGCGGCAATTAACTGCCATTGTATTAGCCAAGGAGTCAGGGCTATCAGATTTACGATGCATGATAACAATTTACTTATGGCACTGCAAGGAAACTAATAAATTCATTTCCATAATATTCTTATACTTAGTTTAAGGAAACTATCACCGGTAGCACTTGTATGTAAACTATTATTCAGGGTAATTATTATAGATCCACCCCCACCCCACTTCAAGATTCCAAAACCTAAAATACAAACGAAGTGGGGCGGGGGTTATGAACTATCAAACTCCTGAATCCATCACTAACCTCAACAGACTCTGTTGTCCGTCGGGTTACATCTTTTCGTTCGACTAATGTACCAACAAATGTCTGTTTTTCACTCCAAGTGGGCATTTTCCAGAACTGATTAAAAATAGCCTGCCTTTGTTCTTCCATCAATAACCTACAACGGACAGTTTTATTGTCACCGTCCTTGCATTGACATGCTTCTTTGAGATTTCTCGCGGGCTTCAAAACCTGTTGATTTTGTGTAGCTGAATGATAGGCAAGTCCAACAACTCGCCGCCGTTTATTTTTATTTCGCATCCAAAGCTTTGGCTGCGCTTTACCTCTCTTCATGCGCTTGCGTTTTTCCGCTTGTGTATTTTTAGAAGATGAAGCGGAATGGATTTCATTATCCGCACTACAGCTAGGCTTCTCCGATTTCTCTTCGTCATCATCACTACTACTATTACTTGTCATCACCCATTCCGAGTCACTATTATTGTCATCTGTAGTACTTGTATCGCTATCACTTATACTCCATTCGATATTATCGGCCACTTTTGTACAGTCAATAGTGTCAACTGTACCAAAACCGCCGAATTCGACAACAAATCCTTTGAACGGTGCTCCTACTCCCAATGAATTGTTTTCAGTGATGATAGCCGGTTGCGGCTCTACCATATTATTTCCCGGTACCGGTGGGACTGCCAATTCTGGTTGCGCCACGTTTTGTACGGTACTGTTTATTTCCTCTAATCTTAATAGTTCGCTTAGTACATCATAGTCAATGGTTGACATTTTCAAAGTTCTAGGCGGATCAGAATAACAAATTAAATTCTGAATCCGGCATACGCCTACACACATACAATAATTTATGTCAACATGCTGACAGTTACACGTTTTGAGCAGAACTGTACATACAACTCTACACTAAACAGACAGCCGACAGCCGTACTGTATAAGTTCTAATATACAAAATTTGTAGATGAGGCTTTTTTGCTCTTTGAATTGATAAAAATTAGCCAATCATGTTTTAAGGCCCAACTTGTACACGCTATAACTCTGGATCGGATTGGCCAGAAGCTTTAAGGTTTATACAGAAGATGCGCCTGACACAGAAGAATCCCTTTAGCAAATAAATTTTTTTTTCGAAATTTGTAGATGAGGCCTTTTAATTCTTAAGGGGCGATATATATGTATATATGTACAGCATACACAGCCTGCACAACTCCTCGTATTAACGAACTCAACCTCCAGTCCTTACGAAACTTCTCATTCTGCCTCTCCCTGGCCTTAAGAACCTTCGTTTTATACTCTTCCACACATCATTCTCTCTCGTCACTATTCAAGGCATATAAAGTACCACTTTATCTGACTCTTACACCCACGCTCTATTTTCATTCTCGCATACCCACTTTGTAATCTCACTTTATTTGTATCTCACTCTCTC
This sequence comes from Nemertoderma westbladi, assembly GCA_032718475.1. Classification (NCBI taxonomy): domain Eukaryota; kingdom Metazoa; phylum Xenacoelomorpha; order Nemertodermatida; family Nemertodermatidae; genus Nemertoderma; species Nemertoderma westbladi. The sequence goes on along the minus strand of JAUCBJ010006896.1, from coordinate 5,749 downwards.
CCCCCATCCAATTATTATATACTCTCACACTCTCCCTTTATTAGTCCTAGTTTTATTCATATCATCGCGCCCCAATGTTAGAAATATTAATTTTGTTGTGTGTTTTCTGTAAAACCTAGCTGTCGTTGGTCCATCAATGTGTCCTCAGTAACTAATTGTAAAAACAAATGGATCCAACATTAGTATTATTTATTAAACGACTATTATATTTATATTCATTCTTACAGTTTGAGCTCTACATAAGTTATGTTAGTGCGTCTAAGTGTAGTTCAATACTGTTCTATATCAAAGTTCTAACTAATCTAAATTTCTTTTCCAGCCCTCCTCCAAGTCCACGTTCTCTGTCCATGTCCAGTCCCCTCTTAACCCTCTCATGTAGTCTTGTTGTCCTCCGCTTTGGTTTCGCCTTCCTCTCCTCAAAAACATATGCCCTGCATATCCGTTTGGCTGATGGCCCGTCTTTATGTCCTCCACCTGAGCCTGTACCTATCCTACTCATGGTATCCTTCTTTTCTCCTGCCAGATGTTCCTGAAGGAACTTCTGGAGTTCCCATCTGATCTCCTGACTTCACCCATTTAGGATCCCATATAGATGGAGAACTCTCCATCCTCTGGCTAATGCCGTTAGTTCCCCATAGCTGAAGGGTATGCTCCTTGCGTATATCAAGGTTAGGATCTCCCAACTGAGATTGAAGAAACCTCAGTGCATGTCCTTGACCTTAATCCTATCGCACATTATCCCACCATTATCTGCGTATGTCTCAAACACTCGCAACTTTGTTTGTGCTTCCACACTGCCACAATCCATCTCCATATGTCCTTGGAAATGGCACATGCTGCAATGATTATGCAGAATACGACAAGCACAGATCAAGTGCAATAGGTATAGCCATTATAGTGCAATAGTCATTACAATAGGTACACTTCAATCCCGTCTCATATCAGTGTAGACAATCCCGCTGCTTATGTGTCCGTCTACAACAGTAGTCACATCCTTCGAATGAAAGCGTTTGCCCGAACTCATCCACCCCATCTTCCCATCGTCTCATGGGTTGGTTAAAGCATTGATATATCCCGGAAGTTTTCTCCCATAACTCTCTTCATTGGTTGCATTGTCGGAATCTCCTCTGGTCACAATAGGCACGTGGATGTGGGTGGATCATAATCCCTTAATCTGGGTTGTCTCGGTTGGAATTGGGACGAATCCCAACACTTGATAACACCTGCATTGGGGAATGCCCTCCCCTCATGCCAGTCCGTATCTGATAAACCGACCATCTCAACATCCTGTGTCCCACCGAATGGATGACTCCCAGTCTATGTCCAGGTCCACCCCATCCTTGTATAGTCCATCATCTCCTGCAACCTCGGGAGGATAGAATACGAAGTCGACTGCCCAGCATCCTCACCTTTCCATGATTCTATCGCGACACCCCAAGATAATGGATAATGATGATACCCATCTTCTGTTTCACTACTTAAGCCCGATGGATAGAATATCACCATGTCCATATCATCATCCTGATGATCCACGATCCTCATAGAGCTCGTTATTGTCTTCCCAGTATAGCATGGCCCTATATGGCATGGCCCCCTGGCATCATCCTCCTCCTTGTTCTGGACGCACCCACCTCATCCTTCTGCTACCTGGCATTTGGGTCGTCAACCCCACTGTCCAATAGCAGATGTTCCGGGTTGCAGAACACCTCTTCCCCTTTTTGACCTGGGTTGTTGTGGAGCCCCTCAACTACCTTGTAGATGATATGCTTGTTCTGGAATATGACGGGAATCCCAACCAGGTTTTGTCGTGGTTTGGGTACGCGTCGCCGAGTGCTAGTGTGACTGAAGACTTGCGTGTGGCTGAAAGGCAAAAGGCCGGTAGAATAAATGAGTTAATGACTGAGTCTTTATATAATCTCAAATCTATAAGTACCGGTAACACAGCACTTAACATAGCGGTAATGGCGATGGTTGAAAACCGTCTGACTTCTACACTCAACATAGCCAACTGAAGGCACAATCAATAAAGGTAATGGTTATATTATAATTGCTACCTATGTTTGGCCTGGCCAATGGATGCATTATGATTGATGGTGATTTGCCCGGGATCTTAAGGTTTGTCAGATAATCTTCACCGGAAGGCCAAATTCCCTATCCAGGGCTCTCCATGCCATTGTAAATCCTCCTTCGATCCCCTGATATTGCCTCACAATATCATAGGCTGACCCCCCTCTATAAACTTGTAAGTACTTAAGGCACTCCGCCTGTGTGAGATTCTTTGTGAGAATCTCGTTGCTATACATCCTCCAGAACTGTAGATATTCTTCCGGCTTGCTACCATCAAACTTAAAAGGCTCCATGGGTGGTAACTCTATTCTAGTTTTTAGCACGTCGATGAGTGTTGCCATTCCCATTGCCTGAATTTCCAGCTCGCTCGATGGCACGGATGCAGGCTCCTTTGATGTTGATTGTGCTTCGCCTCTTGGGTTCGTCGACTTTCCCTGTGTAGGATATATCATTGGGGGCAATGGTCCCCTCCATATCTCGGTGTTGCACGTCTTGTTTGGATCTGAGGGGGTTGCAATCTTTATTTTATTTTCTTGCACGTATTGCGGAGACAGTGATGGGGGAATGTCACCCTGCCCCCCCCCCCCCCCCCCCCCCCCCCACCGGTGTTATATTCGGCAATAGGGTAGATGTCATTATATTTCGGCCCATACACTTATCTGCAATACCCCTCCCCTCCCCTGGGTATATATTATATCCTTCCATATTATAGTCATACTGGTGTGCAGGTACCTGTATAGGTACTGTACTGTACAGGATTGGAGGTTGGAGGACGTGGGCGGCGTGGGAGAGGAAGCATCTTTAGAAGTTTATGACACCCAAGAACTCCTGAAGGTCCCTGACTGTTGCCGGTTCTGGGTACTGCTGGATTGCATCGATTCATTCTTATGCCATTAGCAGAGATGGAGTGTCCCAGGATTGTGAGACTAGGAACACTGAAAACACACTTTTCGAGGTTGATCACCAGCCCATTTGCTGCGAGACGCCCACATAGCATCCTGACATCCTTCTCATGGTCAACCATCCCACAACTACCGATGAGAATGTCGTCCTGGTAGGGCTTGGAGGCTGGCACTGGTTCGCATACCTCATCCATCAGTCTCTGCTGTGCCTGAGACGCATTGGACAGTCCAAACCCGACTCTGGTACACTCGAACAGGCCGAACGGAGTCATTATTGGTGTCTTTGCTATATCGTCTTCATAGACAGGGATCTGATTGTAGGCGCATTTGAGGTCAATCTTAGTAAAGAGATTGCAACCTGCAAATGTGTGTGCATAGTCCTGGATGTGGACTGTATCCTATTATAGGTACTCACCAGTATATAAGCCGCGAGCTCCGGATTTAATCCTGGTATTCGCGCTACCCTATCACCTACACTATCTCTCCCAGCATGGCCTATAGTATGCGCAGTAAGACCTACAGTATGTCCTGCAGTCTGAATGTGGTCCTCCGGACCAAAGTTTAATCTCGAATATTCCGAGAACTCCTCCCCACGACTACCATATCATCGATCGGCAGCTACATTCCGATGGGGAGATTCCCTTCGATCTCGGTATACTCTATACCCCTCTCCTGGTGCGTAATATATATATCACCAGGCTGTGTTTCTCTGGGGCGATGGCAATCTCCCGAAGTACAACCCTACCGGACCTGTCTCTCTACTTCAACTATCGACGGTTCACTGTCCATCCTATCTCAACATCTCTGGTTGCTCGTAGCAACATTTCCTCACTTATCCCTACCATCCTCCTCGCATCCTCCACTACCGGCATTATATCCACGTTCATGAGGTTTCGTATCGACTTCCCGGATGAACTCTACCATTCTCCTTCCATCTTCCGAGCAGGCTCGACGTTCTCCCGTTTAGCCGTTTACGGCACCAACGCACCACTGTTAACATTATTATTTAAATTATTTGGATTATTTACTGTACCAGTATCAACGTTATTATTATTTAAATTATTTGAATTATTTACCAAAATATTATTTCCTGTAATAAATTGCCCTCGTTATTGTTATTATCAACTACGGTATTATTAATATTAACGTTCCCACTAAACGCATTGTCAACGCATTGTAGCTGGACTCCCGTCGCCTCCCGGTTTTACTAATTTTATCGTGCCTGCTAGTGGTTTTACTAACGGATGACATCGAATCCTCTGGGTTAACTTCAGCTTTGGCGTCGTTCGGACCCACCCATCCCACAGTTCAACTCGGGCTCGTCTACCTTACCTCCTATCTTGGCGTCTTTTAGAGTTTTCCTCGTGGCGTTATACACCCATCGCATGCGTTCGCTCGTCCCGACGTCCTCCTCCTCGACTTCTTGACCTCCTCTCCTCATCCAGCGTGGTACCATCAGCCCCACTGTTGCCGTACCGGTGGGCTGCTCGCCGCCTGTAGCCACTGATTGTCTGGTGACTCCAGTACTCCTCTCGCCGCTCCCGTCCCGTGTCGACTCGCGTCTCTCCTCTCATTGTACCCGTCCACCCTCCTCTTCGACAACTGAAGCGTCTCTCCTCGGCAAATCCGGTGTGGCGGGCCAGTACCGCTTCTTCACCGCCTCCCGAATCGTTTCGTCTCTGTCGCTCATGGTGTGCAGTAGACTTCCTCACTTCTCCGAACCCTGGGATGTTCGTTCGCTCATCGTTGGTGTGTCGTTGTCTTACTTTGTGTCGTCGTCGCAACTGAGTCTGGTTTTCAACTCGAAGTTGGGTTTTCAACTGTGACGGGATCCCCGAGTTGGCGAGGGAATCCCAACTGGGTTTTGTCATGGTTTGGATACGCGTCGCCGCGTGCTAGTGTGACTGAAGACTTTGGGGCTGAAAGGCCAACGGCCGGTAGAATAAATGAGTTAATGACTGAGTCTTGATATAATCTCAAATCTATAAGTACCGGTAACACAGCACAATATTAGCAGTAATGGCGACGGTTGAAAACTGTCTGACTTCTACACTCTACATAGCCAACTGAAGGCACAATCAATAAAGGTAGTATACATGCTACATGCTGCATGTCTGTCACAATGTCCGATCCATACTTGATAGTCGCCTCATCTTTAATGATTCTTTATACAGCCAACTTATCGGCTATCAGCTATCAACTTATCAGCTGAGCAGCCATACGTTTCCAAATCAAAGAGGAATATCTTCCCATTTGCACTCGCGATATGCACGTGAAATTCTCTCATTCCTGTCACCTTCCCTCTTTCATTCCTCGTGATCTCCTCGGTCATGCCCTCGAGGTAGACTATCATATATCCCATGCCCTCCACCGATTCCGTGAAGGATTTCCACACTCCCTTCGGGATGTCATTACCTCACCATGGGATCCCGAACTTCCTCTCATTGCCCTTCCTGATGTAATGGAGGTCCTTCCATAGGCCCAACATTGGCTGTCTGGGTCGCTTCTCCTCTCTCACTGCTTGATCCTGTCGCGCTCATCCTTCCCTACCGGTACCATAAGTGTGAGCTTGTGTGACTACACGCCCAGCCAGGTGTGGATGATGCATACAGTTAATATTGATGTTTCTGTAGACTATGATATGTATATTGTTCGTTGGTTATAATAGAACAAAATCGCCTCCGCTTTGCAGGACATTGCTTTCGCCGTGAGGACCAGCCAGTGCATAATCTTGTACTTTGGCAGCCTCATGGAGTGAATAAGCATGGTGGACAGCCCAT